>JAQZBX010030063.1:0-26993 GCA_029593785.1 Cabassous unicinctus | reverse complement strand
TACACATCCTGGGGCCTTGCCACCGAGCATAGACTACAGTTCACATCACAGACCACACTCTTTCCCACCCAGTTCTGCATGGTATATTCTGATGGAAAATGGCCTACATTCGTCGCTGCTTCACCACTCAGGACAACCCCCAAAGTCCCAAAAAAGCCCGAGTATTTCAACTGCCCCTACTCTCCCTGCCCCAAAAATGTCCAGTGGTCACCGGCTCCACCTCATTCTGTAAGGTCAGCAGTAATATCACCCCTTTCATTTATGATTTTTGTTATTTGCATCCTCTCTCTTTCTTCTTTGTGAGTCTGTCTAATATATGTCAATTTTATTGGTATTTTCAAAGAACTAAATTTTGCTTTCATTGATTCTCTGTAATCTTTTTCTAGTCTCAGTTTCAGTTACCTCCCCTTTAATCTTTATTATTTCCTTCCTTCTGCTCCCTTTGGGTTTACTTAGCTCATGTTTTTCTATTTCCTCTAGGGGTGAAGTTTGGTTACCATTTGGAGATCTTTATTCTTTTAAAATATAAGCTTTAGAGCTATATATTTCCCTCTGAGCAATGTCTTTGTTGCATTCCATACATCTTGTGTTTTTTATGTTTTCATTTTCATTCACCCCAAGATATTTCTTCTTTTCCTTGTGTATTCTTCTTTGACAAGTTCTTTTTTTAAGAATTGTGTTGTTTAATGTCCACATATTTGTGATTTCCCAGTTCACCTGTTATTGTTTTTTTAAAATATCTTTTTTATTGAATTATATCATGTATACATGAACATATATAAACAGTAATTGTTTAGTAAAAGTTGTGAACCAAACATGCATAACATCATACAGGGGCCCCATATATCACCCCACCACCAACATCTTGCATTGTTGTGGAACATTTTTTATAAATTATGCAAAAGCAATGTCAAAATATTACTACTAACTATAGACCGTATCTTATATTTTGTGTATCTTTCCCCCAACCCATGCTATTATTTTTCAATATATTTTCTATTACAGAGGTTGTGAACTTACACAACAATCATGCACATATGTAGAATAGCCAGACAATATCCCTTCACCAACAAACCACTCTGTCTCAACAGATTATGAAATAATATCAAACTATTACCACCAAGCATGGTCCATAGCATACATTTGGCACACATTTTTTCATACCCTCCCATTATCAACTCAGTAAATCCTTGGCATTGATGTGCAAATATTACAGTATTGCTGATAACCATAGCCCATAGGTCACACCAGTTGTTTTTTTCCCATATTTCTCCACATTCCAAGCATGGTCCATAGCATACATTTGGCACACATTTTTCCATACCCTCCCATTATCAACTCAGTAAATCCTTGGCATTGATGTGCAAATATTACAGTATTGCTGATAACCATAGCCCATAGGTCACACCAGTTGTTTTTTTCCCATATTTCTCCACATTCCCACCACCCTGCAATAGTGATTTACATCCACTCTAGCTAATAGGACACCCTTGCATGCATATCATCAACCACTTTTCTCATCCATTTCTGAGTTCACTGTTATTCAGTGCCTAGATTATTCTTGAGCTTTCTTTCAATTGAATTTACATCCCTAGACTACTCTTTTTAGTCACAATCCCGTTTATATACCAGCTGCTATTCACTATAATGTGTTATCATCAACACTATTTCCACAATTTTACAGTCAGGTTAATTAAAACTTCTACATATATTAAGCATCAGTAGTCCTTCTCAGCCCTCCTCTCTTCTCCTAATGACCTATACTCTGTTTTAACTCCAAGTATTTATTCTTGGTATTTAGTTCATATTAATGAGACCATGCAATATTTGTCCTTTTGTGTCTGGCTTACTTCACTTAGCATAATGTCTTCAGGATTCATCCATGTTGTCATATGTGTCCCAATTTCATTTCTTCTTACTACAGTATGGTATTCCATCCTATGTGTATACCACATTTTGTTTATGCATTCATTGGTTGATTGACACAGGTCATTTGCACCTTTTGGCAATTGTGAATAATACCATTATGAACATTGGTGTGCAGATGGCTGTTTGTGTCACAGTTTTTAATTCTTCTGTATATATTCCTAGAAGAGGAATTGCTGGATCATATGGCAGTTCTTTATTTAGCTTCCTAAGGAACTGCCAAGCTCTCCTCCACAGAGGCTCCACCATTTTACAATCCCACCAACAGTAAGAGTGTTCCCATTTCTCCACATTCTCTCCAACACTTATTGTTTTCTGTTTTTTAATAATGGTCATTCTATGCAGTGTGAGACAATATCTCTTTGTCATTTTGATTTGCATCTCCCTAATAGCTAGTGATATAGAACATTTTAGTCATCCCATTGAATTTATTAGGGAGATTTGTTTGAACATCGATGATTAATTGACTCAATTCCTTTATGCCTTCTGGAACTGGAGACTTCTCTTGTTCCTTTAACTGGGCCATATTTTACTGTTTCTTGGTATGGATTGTAATTTTTTGTTGGAGTCTTGGCATCTGGCTTACTAGATGTATTTATTCTGGGTGCAGTTTCTCTCTTTAGTTTAGGGCTTTCTTGCCTATTCTCCCTTTCTGGTTGTGTAGTAGGAGCTGAGGGTGTAGTTGGTGTTGTAAGCTGTGGAGGCTCAAGCTGCCCACATTGCCCCAGGAATTGATGAAGTTTCTCCCACCTTTCTCCTTTGCAGGGGTAGGGACAGAGCTGGAGTCATGTAATACTCCAAGTTGTGCAGGACAAGACTGTTTGTAATTGCCTGGAGAGACAGAATAAGCTTCCTTATCTGGGACAGGGATGGAGGTGCAGATGTGGGCATCAATCTCTGCTGTGCCTGTACAAAATGACTGCAGTTGCCCAGGTAGATTGATATAGCACTGCACCTCCCTCCCTGCCAGGGGTGGGGATGGACCCTCTGGAGTGCCCAACAATCTAAACCATGGGGGCTGAATATGTTTGCAGTTGCCTTGAGAGACTAAGGGAGTACTGTTCCTTCTGCCCTTTAGGGGGTGGGGACAGAACCACCAATGCCCAAAAGTTCAGACTTTGTATGCCAAAAGTACCTGCCATTGCCTGGAGAGGTTGAAGAAACAGCTCCCTCCCATCCTATTGGGTGGTGCAGGTGGATCCACAGGCACCCAAAAGTTCAGTCCATGTAGGTCAAAAGTGCATATTTCCCAGAAAGGCTGAGGAAGTCCAGTTCCCCTCCTATCCTACTTGGGGGCATGGATGGAGTTACCAGTGTCTGACTATTCAGTCTGTGTGGCCCAAAACAACTGCAGTTACCCAGAGAACCTAGGGAAACACAGTCCCTCTCTTGTCCTATTGAGGGTGGGAGCCACAGGTGCCCAACAGTTGAGTTTGTGCAGGCTAAGTAGTTGCCCTGAGAGGCTGAGGAGATACAAGCATCCTCCTTATCCTATGGGTAGGGTGGCAAAGGTGGAGATGGAATTAAAGGTGCTCAACATACCAATTTGTGTGGGCTGAAAGGACCTGTGCTTACCCAGAGAGGCTTAGGAAACACAGCTCCTCTCCTATCCTTTTGGGGTGCAGGGATGGAGCCCCAGTTGTCGAACTATTCAGTTTGTGCCAGCCAAAACACCTGCAGTTACCCAGAGAGGCTGGAGCATGCCCCGCCCCCAGCTTCCTCCATGCCAGATGTGGGACTGGAGCCTAAGCTATGGGGGCAATCTGATCTTGGTGGAAAGAAGGCAGTCCCTAACTTCAAAGTGAATTTTAGTCAGCCCTGCTTCCCCTTATTTTGGGGTTCGAGAGAAAATGGTGAATAACCATCTCTTTCCAACTTGGACTCTTTCAAACTTTAGCTGCTCTTAGGATTATACTTTAACCAGCTGAGTTTACCAATCAGTAGCTGAAGTCAGTGGCCAAACATCTCTTCCTCCCCTGTTTATGGGAAATTGAGCTTCTGACTCCAGCCATGGAATAGCTCCTGAGTTGGCTTGCACTGCCAGAATAGGATGAGCTCTGGTGTCCACATTGTGGCCCGCAGTTTCCCAGAGAGTCTGGTGCAGGTGCCAGCAGCTTCCTTTCTGCCAGGGTGGGACTGCGGTTTAGGTTGGAACTGCAATCTGATCTCAGTGAAAACAAGCCAGTCCTTACCAGCACTGTCAGCCCTCTGATGCTAGGAGTGGAGTTAAAATGGCAGCTACTGGCCTCATTCCAACTTGGATGGGTGCAAACTTTTGCTGTTTTGGGAAATAGAGCTTCCAACTCCAGCCATGGAATAGCTCCCAAGGTGGTTTGTCCTGTGGGCACCGATCTCCTTGATGTGGAGGCTCTAGTCATGAATCCTCTCTGCAGATGGGCAGTCCCCTCCTTCCATACATTCAAGAATGTTGCAGGAAACTCTTCTGGTCTCCTGAGGCCCCCAAACAGGACCTTTAGATAGCTCTGGGTGGTTACTATCCCTGCAGGATGAGCTGACACTTGGAGCTCCTTACTTTGCCACCATCTTGCTCCTCCCCACCCTGTTATTGGTTTTTTTGGATAAGAAAGTATGATTTCAGTCCTTTTCAGCTTATTGTGACTTGCTTTGTGATATAGCATATGGTCTATCTTGGAAAATGATCCTTGTGTACTTGAGAAAAATGTATATTCTAATGTATTCAAAAATTTTTGCATTATATATTTCTTTATATATACATATATTATATACATCTATATATGTCAGTTAAGTCTTGTTGTTATATATTATTGTTTGGGCCCTCTATTTCCATTTTGGTCTTCAGTCTGGATGTTCATTATTGAAAGTGATATATTGAAGTCTCCTACTATTAATATAGAATCATCTATTACTTCCATTAAATTTGTGAATGTGTGCTTAAATGTTTTGGGCCTCTGGAGTTTTGTGCATATATTTTTATAATTGACCTTCTTCCTTGTTCTTTCTAAAAGTATTTGAATTTGTCTGCTTTGTCCAATGATAATTTGGTGGTGCCTGCTCTGTTTTTATTACTATACTCATGGAGTATTTTCTTTTAATTTTTTAAATTTTTAAAAATTTAAAATACACCAGTTTTAATGGTGTATTTTTGCATCTTTTCATTTTTAAACCTACCTGTTTCTTTAAACTAAAGGTGAGCTTCTTGTAAACAGTATGTAGTTGGGTCATGCTTTTTAATCTATTCTGCCTTTTGACGGGAATTGAAACAATTTACTTCAAAAGTAATTACAGATAATAATAGATTTCTGTCATTTTGCTATTTGGTTTTCGTAAGTCTCATGCCTTTCTTTTGTTTCTCCATTCTTTCATTACCATTTCCTTTTATATCCAGTTTATCTTTTCTAGTGAACCATTTATAATCCATTTTCATTTCTATTTTACATATTTTTCTTATATTTTCCTTGTATCATGGGGTTTAATTTAACATCTCAAATCTATAAATCACTTTAGATTTGATACCATCTTAATTATAGTGTCATATGATACTCCTCCATCCCTGTTGTTTATGAAGTTCTTTTCACAAAGTACATCTTTATAATTTGTGGGTCCAAAATCATAAAGTTTTCTTTTCATTATTTAAATGCATTTGCCTTGTGTATCCTGTATTTGGAGTTACATACCAAAAATGAATACATTAGTATGGCAGTTAATAATTACTTGGATGTTTAGCATTAATGGGAATCTTTATTTCTTTATACCACTTCATCTGTCTAATGGCCTTTCCTTTCAGTCTGAACATTTCCCTTTAACATTGCTTATAGGGAGGTCTAGGGATGATGAATTCCCTCAGCTTTTATCTGGGGATGTCTTAATCTCTCCCTGTGTTCTGAGAGAGAATTCCCCTGGATATAAAATTCTTGACTTAATTATTTTCTTTCATCACAGTATATTTCTTCCCACTGCCTTCTTTCCTCTATCATTTATGATTAAAAAGGCACTAAATCTTATTGAGGTTCCCTTTTATATGATGCATTGCTTCTCTCTTGTAATGGTCAATATTCTTCTTTTTTTTTCTTTGACATATGACAGTTTGATTACCATGTGTTTGGGTATGGATCTCTTTGAATTTATCCTTTTGGGTATTTGTTGGATTTTTAAAACATGAACATTCAGATTTTTCACTAAATTTGGGGTGTTTTCTGCCATTATTTCTTTAAATACCCCACTGACCCTTCTTCTCTTTCTTCTCTTTATGGGATTCCCATAATGTGTATATTCATATACTTGATGGTATCCCAGAAGTTTCTTAGGCTTTGTTCATTTCTCTTCATTTAATTTTCTTTCTCCTTAGCCTGAATAATTTCAATTGTTTTGTTTTCCAGTTCATGATTCTTTCCACTACCACTTTCAATCTGCTACTGAACCATTCTATGGAATATTTAATTTCATTTATTGTGGTCTTCAGCTCTATTTGTTTCCTTTTGATAATTTCTATGCCCTTATTATGTTCTCATATTGTTTACTCATCATTTTCCTGATATTTTAGTTTTTCCTCCATGCTTTTCTTTAGCTGTTTGAGCATATTTAAGATCATTTTAAGGTCTTTGGTATGGCCAAAATCTGATTTTCTTCATTGATTGTTCCTGATGTTTTATTTTCTTCCTTTGGGAATGGCCATTTCCTTTTTCTTTGTTTTGTAATGCTTTATTGCACATTGTGCATTTTAATGTTTTTGTGTATTAACTGTGGATTTTATTGTTCCTGAGCCCTTATGACACAGATTTCCTCAAATGGTAGGATATAACAAAAATCAAAGAAAACAATGCAAAGAATATATTTCAGGCATTGCAAATTGACTTTGTGATGGTTGGTGCTCTCCTTCAGAATTTAGCCCTACTGCCCAGAACTCCAGCCTGAAGCAAAAGCACAGGGTCCTCCCCAGTCTTTCTGAGCATACTTCTTATGTTGTGTCTGTGCTCTTTTGCTGTAGGAATATCCTTTTTCAGGGATCCGATTGTTCCACACAATTTTCCTTTCCTCCTCTGTGATCTAAATCCTGTAATCCTTAGCACCAAGCCACTTTGATTTAATTGTTTTTTATGCTGATTAAGCCCTCTGGAAGCTGCTTCTGTGCAGAGGGCTTTTCTGGTTTAGTCTTCCAGGTTGCCACTTGATATTCACAGGCATACATGCACCCAAGAGTGCATGTAGGGGTTACTGTACTCCTTCTGGAATGTGCAAGAAACCTGGGCTAAGATTGCAGGCTGCTTTCATACTATTCTGGAAAGTGGTTGGGGAAGAGCCAGCCAGGATGTTGGGAACTTTTTCTACCATGTTAAAGTTGTGTTTTCTAGATTCAGTGCTTGCCCAGCTGCTATTCTATTCTGGCATTCTGAAGAAGATGACTCTGATAGATTTTGCTAGTTGTTCAAAGATTTTGAGGGAGCATCTCATACCACCATCTTGGTCAATTGGATAGTTCCTCTCTTTTTTTCATTGCCATTGCCATTATTGAATTATTATGTCACAAAATATTTTCCACTTTCCTCTTGTGGGACATTAAAAATTTGGGGTATTTTGAGTAACTATATTATGGATATTCATGTACAAGACATTATAAATATGTGTTTTCATTTCCCCTTCGTGAATTTCCTAGGGATTAATAGTATTAAAGCTTGATCACATGGTAAGTATGTGTGAAGTTCTTTTCTAAAAAACTCTATTTAGTGTCATTTACTTGAACAAAATTTCAACTGTGTTTTAAAATATAATTCATTGATTTTTTAAAAAAAAATTTACAGCGATAAGAACCCATCACCATAATCCAATTTTAAATCATTTTCATTACTCCATAAAGATCCATCATCTACCCATCTAATTTACTCGATCAGCTATATTTGACTCAGTTGTTCCCTTTTTGCTTTTTTTATTAGTAGGGTTGAAGTTGTTGGTTTAAAGAAAAATGATGCATAAAATACAGGGTTTCTATGTACCACAGTATTACATTTGTTACAATTGATAAAATTACATTTTTAAAATTTTAATATTAACTATAGTCCAGGGTTTAACTTAGGATACTCTGTGTAGTGAAGTTGCATGGATATTTAAAAAATTTTTGTTCTGGTACCATATATACAACCTAACATTTCCCCTTTTATCCACATTCAGATACATATTTCAGTGCTGTTAATCATATTTACAATGTTATGCTACCATCACCACCATCCATTACCAAAACATTTCCATCATTTCAAATAGGAGCACTTTACATTTTAATCCTTAACTCCTCATTCCTTACCCTACCTCATCCCATGGTAACCTATATTCTAGATTCTGACTCTATGAGTTTGCTTATTCTAATTCTTTTAAATCAGTGAGTTCATTCAATATTTCTCCTTTTTGTATCTGGCATATTTCATTCAGCAGGATGTCTTCACGTTCATTAATGTTGTCATATGTATCAGAACTTATTTTGACAGTTGAATAATATTCCAATATATGTATATATCACATTTTGTTTATCCAAAAATCAGTTGATGAATAGTTGTTTGCTTACATCTTTTGGCAATTTTGAATAACACTGCTGTGAACATTCATATGTAAACATTTGCTCAAGTCTCTGCTTTCAGTTCTTTTGGAAATATACCTAGAAGTGGGATTGCTGAATCATATGGTAATTCTATACTTAACTTTCTGAGGTACCAACAAACTATCAACCATAGTGGCTCTTCCACTTCATTCCCACCAGCAATCTTCTTCAACACTTTAAATTTGCTGTGTTGTTTTTTTCTAATGATCATTCTAGTGGGTGTGAAATATCTCATTGTGTTTTTGATTTGTATTGCTTTCATAGCTAATGATGTTGAGCATCTTTTCATGAGCTTTTTGACCATTTATGTATCTTTGGAGAAATGTCTATCCATGTATTGCACATTTAAAAAATTGGTGTGTTTTTTCTTTTTCTTTTTGAGTTAAAGAATTTCTTCATAAATGCTTGATATTAAGCTGTTATCAGATATTTGGTTTCCAAATATAATCACCCATTGTGTAGGTTGTCATTTTACATCATAATAAATTCCTGTGAGGCACAAAAGCTTTTAATTTTCTTAACTTTATTTAGTACATTTAAAAATTGAAAATATAAACAATAATTAAAAAGTAAAAAGAAAACTCAGTTCAATAAAAACATATTTCTCAATTAAATGTACTGGATACCTATAAAAATTCTTTTGAATCATATAATATGTTATATAATATATTTGGTTCATAGTAACACAATCACATAGTATTTGTCTTTTTGTGTCTAGCTTGCTTCGCTCAACATAATGTCCTCCGGGTTCATCCATGTTATCATATGTTTACAACTTCATTTCTTCTTACAGCTTCATAATATTTCATTGTGTGAAATCACAAGTGTTTTTATCCATTCTCCAGTTGATCAACACCTTGATTGGTTCCAACATTTGGCAGTTGTGAATAATGCCATTATGAACATCAGTGTGCATATGTTTGTTTGTGTCACTTCTCTAATTTCTTCTGAGTATATACCCAGTAGTGGTATTGCAATGTCACATGGCAAGTCTATATTAACCTTCTTTAGGAACTACCAAACAGTCCTCCACAGTGGCTGTACCATTCTACATTCCCACCAACAGTGAATGTGTTCCCATGTCTCCACAACTTCTCTAACACTTGTAGTTGTCTGTCCTATTAATAGTGACCATTCTGATAGGTGTGAAATGATATCTCATTGTAGTTTTGATTTGCATTTCCCTAATCATTAGGGATGTTGAGCACTTTTTCATGTGTTTTGTTGTCATTTGTAATTCTTCTTTGGACAAATGTCCATTCAACTCTTTTGTCCATTTTTTAATTGGTTCACTTGTCTTTTTATTGTTGAGATGTAACATCTCTTTATATATCCTGGATATTAAACCCTTATCTGACATGTTATTTCTAAATATTTTCTCACACTGAGTTGGCTGTCTTCTCACCCTATTGACAAGATCCTAGGAAGTGCAAAAGTGTTTAATTTTCAGGAAGTTCCATTTATCTATTTTTTCTTTTGCTGTGTGTGCTTTTGATATAAGGTCCAAGAAACCACCAGCTACCAGAAAGCCTTTAAGGTGTTTCCCTACAGTTTCTTCTAGTAGTTTTATGGTCCTGGGTTTTATATTTAGATTTTTGATCCATTTTCAGTTGATTCTTGTATAGGGAATGAGATAGGAGTTCTCTTTCATTCTTTCAGGTATGGATATCCAGTTCTCCCAGCACCAGTCTTTGAGGAGAATATTTCATCCCATTAACATGGACTTGGTAGGTTTGTCAAAAAACAATTGACATTATAAGTCATGGTTTATTTTTGTATTCTCAATTGTATTCTACTAATTGATGTGCCTGTCTTTATGCCAATACCAGGCTGTTTTGACCACTGTAGTTTTGTAATATGTTTCAAAGTCAGGCAGTGAAATTCCTCCCATGTCCCTCTTCTTTTTTAGAATGCTTTTTGCTGTTCAGGTTCACTTTCACTTCCAAATGAATTTGGTAATTACCTTTTCAAATTCTGAAAAGTAGGCTGTTGGAATTTTGATTATTATTGCATTGAATCTAAATCAGTTTGGGTAAAATTGACATCTTCACAATATTTATTCTTTCAATCCATGAACAGAGAATGCCTTTCCATTTGTTTAGGTATGTTTTTAGTTCTTTTACCATTGTTTTGTAGTTTTCTGCATATAGGTCTTATACATCTTTGGTTAAATTAATTCCTAGGTATTTGAGTCTTTTTGTTGTTATTGTAAATGAAAATTTCCCCTTATTTCTTCTTCAGATTGTTTGGTACTTGTGTATAAAAGCATTACAGATTTTTGCGTGTTGATCCTGTATCCTGCCACTTTGCTGAACTCATTTATTAGCTCAAGTAGCTTTGTCATGGATACCTCAGATTCTCTAAATACAGGATCATGTCATCCACAAACAGAGTTTTATTTCCTCTTGTCCTATTGGATTCTTTTAATTTCTTTTTTCTAATTGGCTCAGTTACAACTTTTAGTACAATATTGAATAATAATAATGACAGTGGGCATCCTTTTCTTGTTCCAGATTTTAGAGGGAAAGTTTTCAAACTTTCCCCATTGAGTACAATGTTGGCTGTGGGCTTTTCATATATGCCTTTTATCAGAGTGAAGAATTTCCCTTCTATTCTTATCTTTTGAAGTGTTTCTATCAAAAAAGGATGCTGAATTTTGTCAAATCCCTTTTTTTGTGTCAATTGAGAGCATGTGGTTTTTTCCTTCAAATTGTCAATGTGGTGTATTATGTTGACAGATCTTATGTTGAACCAGCCATCCATACCAGGGATAAATCCCATTTGGTAGTAATGTATGTCTTTTCACAAGCTGTTGGATTCTATTTGCAAGTATTTTGTTAGAATTTTTGCTTCTATGTTCATTAGAGAGACTGGCCTGTAATTTTCCTTTCTTGTTATATCTTTATCTGGCTTTGGTATTAGGGTGATGTTGGCGTCATAAAATGTGCTGGGCTATTTTCCCTCCCCTTCAACTTTTTGGAAGAGTTTAAACAGGATTGGTTTTAATTTTTTTCAAGTGCTTGGTAGAATTCACCTTTGAAGCCATTTGGTCCTGGACTTTCCTTTGCTGGGAGATTTTTGATAACATATTCAATCTCTTTAAATGTGATTGGTTTGGTTATTTCTTGTCTTTCTTGTAGTGTCAGTGTAGGTTGTTTGTGTATTTCTAGGAATTTGTCCATTTTATCTATGTTGTCTAGTTCATGGACACACAGTTTTCATAAATCTTATGATCCATTTTATGCCTGTGGGGTCAATTATAACTCCCCCTCTTTCACTTCTGATTGTATTTATTTGCATCTTCTCTCTTTTTTCCTTGTTAGTCTAGCTAAGGTTTTGTCAATTTTATCGATCTTCTCAAAGAACCATCTTCTAGTTTTGTTGATTTTCTCTATTTTTTGTTTTTAATTTCATTTATTTCTGCTTTCATCTTTATTCTTTCATTTCTTCTGTTTGCTTTGGGATTGGTTTGCTATTCTTTTTCTAGTTTCTCTAATTTCTCAGTTAAATCTTTGATTTTAGCTCTTTCTTCTTTTTAAACATAGGCATTGAGGGCTATAAATTTCCTGCTCAAGACTGCCTTCGCTTTATCCCATGAGTTTTGATAAGTTGTATTCTTGTTTTCATTTGTCTCAATATATTTACTGATTTCACTTCTAATTTCATCTTTGACCCAGTGATTATTTAGGAGTCTTTTATTCAGCCTCCACAAATTTGCAAATTTACTTTTTCCTATTATTGATTTCCAGTTTCATTCTATTATGATCAGAGAAGGTGCTTTGTATAATTTCAATCTTTTTATGTTTATCAAAAGCTGTATTTTGCCCTAACATTTGGTCTATCCTGGAGAAAGATCCATGGGTACTTGAAAAGAATGTCTAACCCACTGAATTTGGATGCAGCATTCTGTATATATCTATTAGGCCTAACCAGTTTATCATATTGTTCAAGTTCTCTGTTTCCTTGTTGATCTTTTGTCTAGTTGTTCTACCTAATGATGTAAGTGGGGTGTTGAAGACTTCCATGACTATTGTAGAGATGTCTATTTCTCCCTTCAAATTTGCCAGATTTTGTCTCATGTGTTTTGGGGCATCCTGGCTAGGTGCATAGATATTTGTGACTGTGATATCTTCCTAGTGGATTGTTCCTTTTATTAATATATAATGACCTTCCGTGTCTTTTATGATTTTTTGCATTTAGAGTTTGCTTTGTCTGATATTAGTATAACTACCCCTCCTCTTTTTGGTTACTATTTGCATGGAGTATCTTTTTCCAATCTTTCACTTTCAGCTGGTTTGTACCCCTGGGTCTAAGGTGAGTTTCTTGTAAGGAGTATATGGATGGCTCATGTTTTTTATCCATTCTGTCAGCCTGTATCTTTTGACTGGGCAGTTTAATACATTCGCATTTAATGATATTACTGTAAATGCGTTATCTACTTCCATCATTTTATTCTTTGGTTTTATGTCATATCATATTTTTGTCTGTCTTCTTACTCTTTTGGCTATCCTCTCACTATTCTTACTTCTATACTCTCCTGCAGGCCTCTCTCTCCTGACTTTTTATTTCAGGTTCTAAGGTTTCCTTTAATATTTCCTGCAAAGGTGAATTCTTTTTTTGCAAACTCTCTTAGTTTCTGTTTGTGAATATTTTATACTCACTTTCAAACTTGAAGGACAATTTTGCTGGATAAAGAATTCTCAGCTGGCAGTTTTTCTCTTTCAGTTTTCTAATTGCATCATACCAGTGTCTTCTCATCTCTGTGGTTTTTGAAGAGAAATCTTCAGTAAGTCTTACTGGACGTTCCTTGAATGTGATGGTTTGCTTCTCCCTTGCTGCTCTAAGAATTTTCTAATTATCTTTGACAGTTGACTTTCTCAGTAGTATGTGTCTTGGAGTAGGTCTATTCAGATTTAATCTGATCGGGGTATGGTGCACTACTTGGACATGTATGTTCATTTCTTTCATGAGAATTGGGAAATTTTCATCTATTATTTCCTCAAATACTCTTTCTGCATCTTTTCCCTTCTCTTCTCCTTCTGGAACTCCCATTACACATATGTTGTTGTATTTCGTGTGGTCATTCAACTGCCTGACACCCTGGTAAATTTTTTCCATTCTTTCTCTATTCAATCTCAGGTGTTTTATCTTCTATTTCACTTATTCTTTCTCCTACCATTTTGAGTCTGCTGTTGTATGCCTCAATTGTGTTTTTTGTCTCACCTAATTTGTCTTTCATTTTCATGAGCTTTGCTACTTTTCTGTTCAGGATTTCAAATTCCTCTTTGCACTTGCTCAATGTCTTCTTGATGTCATTTAACTCTTTAGTCATATTGTCTTTCAACTCATTAATTTGATTTTGGAAATTTGTGCACATCTCACTAATTAGTTCTCTCAAATCCTGTGTCTCTTCTGGGGCTTTGATATATTCCTTGTCTTGGGTCATGTCTTCCATTTTCTTAGTAAGGCTTGTAATTTTTTGCTGATGTCAAGGCATCTGCTTAGGATCTAGTTTACTCAGATGCTCAATTTCTTTCCCTTTTGTAGGGATTTAGTGGTGAGATGCTATGTGTTACCACTGCTTTTTGATTCTTGGCTTGACCTGGATTATTAGGATTGTCCTTGCTACTTGCTCAAAACTGGGCTCTGGACCCAGTAATTCATTGCAGACCAGCTTCCTAGGCCCTTGAGTATGTAAGCTATAAAGGCCAGAAAAAGCCATTCATTTTAATTTTCTCACATGTGTTTCCTTGGTATGTCAGAATATGGTGCTCTTTGGCAGCTCTCAGTTCAGTGCCTGGTCATAGTTTATTTGTTGCAATACAGACTATATTAATGTGATAGAGCTTCTTGCATGGAGGCTAAGAGCCTTGTAATTCAAACTTTCTCAGTGACAGTTCTCCAGCCTTCTTTGGAAGCCTCCTCCCTTTTCTTGGTTTGGAAATATTTCCACTCCCATCTATGTCCTCAAAAATCTGTCCCTGTTATTAGAGTTAGAGATTGGGAGGGTTGTATATCTTTAGCACATTTCTGGCTCCCAAGGCAAAAGTTGGTGTAGCCGCACTTTGCCTGGAAGTGCTCCTGGGACACAGCAGACCAAATTTGTGAGTCAAATACTAAGTCACCCTTGGGCTATGTCCCTCTCTCTCCCCTTTCCTGGGGTGGTGGATCCCTGGAGGCCCCTTTGTTTGTAGGGGCAAGCTCAGAGGCCAGAGAATTCTAAAGTGTCTTTAGTGTGGGGGATGGTGCTGGTAGCAGCAGCCACTGGTTTCAACTTAGTTCTGTCATCAAGATTCCCATCCTTTGTCCCTTTCTCCTCTGGGGAGTGTCCAGCCTTCACCTGTTGTTCTAAACCCTGGAAGACTTTTTTCCAGGTTGTTTCAGCCTATCCTTTAGCTATTTTTCTCAGCTATTAATTTTTGTACAGACCCTTGTATATATTTTTTTGTTTTGTTCCTCATGACTTGGGTGTAAAGTCTAAAAAACCATTGTCTAACACAATGTCCTAAAGATACTTTCTGTTTTATCTTCCCCAATGTTTGGTTACAAGTGATCCTGAACTCCTGTCACATGGCAGGGTACTATGGCGGTCTCTGCTTGACTCTGCTTTCTTCTTTAGGTCCCATTGTTTCAGCTCATGGCTGCACCATCTGTGTCTTTCTTTTGAGCTTTTTTGTGTTCTTCTGTCTGTGTCTCTGCACTCTGCTGATTTCTAGCCTTTGGCCTTCAGGACCTCTCAGCCTCTGGGGCTTGCTCTTTACATCTATGGTCTTTTTTCTCTGTATATCCATCCTGTTTATAAAGGACTGTAGTCATGTTTTACTGAAGTAATCTAATCTAATAGTCCCACCTACAATAGGCTCACACCCACAGGAATAGACCAGGACTGTTTCTGGGGTACATAAAGTCTCAAAGTACCACAGATTAATGTATTTATGATTATTATGTCTCCTTATTCAATTGATTTTTATCAATATATACTATTCATCTTTGTCCTTCTATCAGTTTTTGACTTAAAGTCTGTTTTACCTGATATTAATATAGCTACTCCGGCTCTCTTTTTGTACTATTTGCATGGAATATTCTTTCAAACTTTTCACTTTGAAATTACTTGCCTTTGAATTTAAGGTGAATGTTTTGTAAAGATTATATATTTGGGTTATACTTTTTTATCCATGTTGCTAATCTCTGCTTTTTGAATGGAGAGTTTAAGTCATTTACACATAAGATATTACTGATGCAGGAATATTTCCTCCAATTTTTTTACTTGTTCTTTTAAAATCATACCTTTTTTATCCTCAATTATTCTGCCAATGCCTAATTTCATATTTATTTGGTTTTGTGTAGTGTATAATATTGAGTTTCTTATTTCCTTTTGCATACACTTTTCAGATGTTTTATTTGAGAATACCATGGGGCTTAAGTTTATTATCCCAAACCTGTAACAGCCATGTTTGATTTTTTCCAATATAAATTCCATGGTATATACACTATTCCTAAACCCTATGTAAACCACCTTTTGTTGTTCTTGCTACAAATTATACATTTATTGTACATCCAAACCCCTAGACTTAGCATTTTTTATGCATTTGCAATTTAGAAACTCTAGGAAGTAACAAATGGAGTACCCCAAAATAGAATATTACTGTTGTATATAATTACCAATATGGCTTCATCAGCTGTCGTTATTTCTTTGATCCATTAGCTAGTGTCCTTTCCTTTTATTTTCAAGAATTCTCTTTAGCTTTCAGTGCAGGTCAAGTCTAGTAATGACATACTTCCTCAGATTTTGTTTATCTGGGAATATCTTAAACCCTTCTTATTTTTTGAAAGACTGCCTCACAATTTTTAGTTGGTAGATATTTTCTTTCAACACTTTAAATATTTCAATCCAGTAATCTTCTCAACTTTCAAGGTTTCTGATGAGAAATTGGCCATTAATCTTATTGGGAATCCCATGTATATAGTGCATTGCTTTTATAGCTTTCAGAAATCTGTCCTTATCCATGGCATGCAACAATTTGACTACCATGTGTCTTAGCATGGTTTTGTGTGAGTTTATACTATTTATGGTTTAGTGGACTTCTGGAAGGTGTATATTCAATTTCTTTGTTAAAATTGGGAAGTGTTCTGCCATTATTTCTTGAATATTCCTTCTGCTCCTTTCTTTCATCTCCTGAGATTCCCATAATCTGTATGTTGGCACCTTGGCATTGTCCCAGATGTCTGCTATATTCTGTTCAATTTGTTATTCTTTTTGCTTTCTGCTCTTCAGCCTGAATCATTTCAATTTTCTTAACTTTCAAGTTAATTGATTCTTCTCTCTGCTCTAATCTGTTTATGAAACCATCTAGGGACTTTTTCATTTCAGTTATTGTGGCTTTCAACTCCAGTATTTGCATTTGTTTTCTTATTAAAATTACTTTCTCTTTATTATGATGCCATGTGATTCAATCATCATTTTCCTCATACCGTTTATTTATTTCCCTGGGTTTTCCATTACCCCTTTGAGTTTGTAGAAGATCTTTTTATTTTTTTAGGTTTTAGATGATATGTCCAAAGTCTGATCTTCATTGGTGGAGTCCAAAATTTTATCTTGTTCCTTGAGATAACCTATACTTTACTCTTTCTCTGTCTTGTAGTCTTTTGTTGCATATTGTACATTTTTACATTTTAATGGGATATCTCTTGGATTTAGTCTCTGAGCATTTTCTTGTTTTATATCCAATTGATTGAGAGTGATTTCCTTGAGTTCCATGTGCTAATAAAGCAAGCAAACCAAAACAAGTAACATCTTTTACAATCTTTGCAAATCAGCTCTGTGTTGGCTTATGTTCCTCTGGTTAGCCCTCCTTTCTAATAAATCAGCATGAAGTGAAAGTACGTGCTCCTCTTTGTCTTTACTGAGCCTGGGTATTTTCCTGGATATTTGCCCATGGCCTTAGAAATTCCCTCATTTTTAGTTCTGCCCTCTCTATTCCCTTTAGTATAGACTTTCCACCCATCCTGGGTGCTCTATTGTATGGGTTTATGTGGGTAATCATTTGGTTCAGGTCTCTTTGATTTTATTGTTTCTTACATTACTTTAGCTGTGCATAACCTACTTCTGCCTATAGGGCATATTTTGGAAAGGCATGCCAGAGATGAGTGTATTGTTATAGTCCTTCTTTTTAAATGTAAGAATTTAGATCTATAATTCCCTCTGACCACTGCATATGTTCTGTTTTGATTTTCTTTCCTCTCAAAATATTTCCTAATTTCCCTTGTGATTTCTTCAATTCATTCCTTTTTAAGAGTGAATTGTTCAAATTCCACATATTTTTGCATTTTCCAGTCTCTTTCCATTATTGATTTCCCGATTCATTTTATTGTGTTTATAGAAGATATTTGCATGGTTTCAATCTTTTCAAATTTATGGATTCCCTTTTTGTGCCCTAACATGTGCTCTGTCTTTGGGAATGATCCATGTGCATTTATGAGGAATATGTGTTTTCTGTTGAATGAGTTGTGATATTCATGTCTGTTAGCTTTAATTGTTTCATAGTATTGTTCAATTTCTCTAATTCCTTATAGGTCTTTTTTTCACTTATTAAAAACATCAACATCAGTTTATTTCTCCATAGAGTTTAAGTTTAAGGTGACTTTTCTCTTCATATATTTGCTCAAGTTCTCTTGCTCCAATTTTCTTTCTTGCTCCAGCAAGTTAATAATTATAATCTGTTGTGATGTAAGGTATTGCCCCTTAAATTTCTTTCTGGCTCTTGAAGACACTGTGGAATGGAAATGGCCCTGAGCAGCAGGCAGTTCACATCTCTCAACATTTTGGGGGACACAGGGGTGAGTATGTGATAAAGCCTCTTCTCCATGTCTGTTGCTTTACAAATTCCCAAATAATCACAGACTGGATTCTGGGCAAACAAGATGAGCCCCTGTGCATGCCCTTTGATATTCTCCAAGTCTTGGTGTTTACATTGTACAGGATATAGGTAAATTTATATGCTTCACATGAAAAACTTATCTTACAACCAGGAGTTTTGCCCTGTTTCTCCAGAATAAATCTTCCTATGTCTAAAATGAAAAAATATCCTTATTTCTAAATCTAAAAGAGACATATTCAAATAATTCATGCTATGCACTTTTCCTTCATTGGACTTTGATAAACAAAGCCATCTGGTGTTGGAGCACCATCTTCCTTCTCAGTTATTCTCTCTACAATAACTCTACAGTTCTACAAGCATACACAATAACCATTCTTTTATTTGTTGAACCTGTCTTCTGTTTCTCAGCAATAGCTGCACTAAGAGCAACAATCTCATCACTTTCAAAGTCATAGTCAGGAAATGACTATGGTGAGAAATCTGTTACTTCTGTTGAAGAATCACTCTTTTTAATCCTCTGTGACAGTTTCCATTACTCCTGGAGTGTTCTTGCTCAAGAAAGTCTTCTTTCCATATTTTAGAGTTCATTGGATAGTGTGAGGGCTACTTGAAACTTCAAATTGCTTCATCAACTTTGTCCTTAGGCTCTATGTTGTTGACTGTGGTGAGAAATCGTTACTTTTGTTGATGATTCACACTTTTTAATCCTCTGTGCCAGTTTCCGTTGCTTCTGAAGTGTTCTTGCCCAAGAAAGTATTCTTTCCATATTTTAGGGTTCATTGGATAGTGTGAGGGCTACTTGAAAACTTCAAATTGCTTCCTCCACTTTGTCATTAGGCTCTATGTTGTCATATTGTTCTATTGTCTGTCTTCTTATCTTTCAGTTTTCCCTTCCTAAAACTCTTCATTTCTAAATTCTTCTCCAAATCTCTCACCCTTGTTTTTTTTCCTTTCAGGCTACATCACCCACCTTATTATCTTTTGTAAATCTGGTCTTTTGGTAACATATTCTATCAGTTTTTGTTTGTTTGTGAGGACTTTAAACTCACCATTATTTTTGAAGGGCAACTTTGCTGCATGCAGAATTCATGACTGGCAGTTTTTCTCTTTCAGTACCTTAAATACATCATATGATTTTCTTCTTTCTTCCATGGTTTCTGATAAGAGGATGACAATCTTATCATGTTTCCTTTATATGTGATATTTTGCTTTCCTCTTGCTGCTGTCAGTATCCTTTCTTTATCACTGATATTTGTCATTCTGAAAAGTAGGTTCCTCAGTATAGGTCTATTCAGATTTATTCTGTTTAGGGTGCATTTCCTTCTTGGATATTGATATTTATATCCTTCATAAGGGTTGGGAAGTTTTCACTCATTATTTCCTCAAATATTCTTTCTGTCCCTTTTCCATTCTCTTCTCCTTCTGGGACACCAATAATGTGTATGTTTTGCATTTTGCATTGTCATTCAAATCCCTAAGACTTTGTTCCATTTTTTTCATTCTCTTTTCTTCTATTATCCTGTGTTTTCCAATTTAGATATTCTGTCTTTGAAGTCACTAATTCTGTCTTCAAGCAATGCAAATCTCCTCTGATGTGACTTTAACATATTTTTAATCTCTTCCATCCTGTCTTACATATCCATAAGATCTATTACTTTTTTTGCAGGTTTTCAAATTGTTCTTTATACTCTTCCAGTGTCTTCTTAATATCCATTATTTCTTAAGTCATATTTTCTTTAAATTATTTGAAGTGGTTTAGGAGAGTTGTGTCAACCATTCACCTGATAGTTTACAGCTGACCTTGTGAATCCATTATCACTGATTAATTGTCTTAACTCCTGTATCTCTTCAGGATATTTGGTTTGTTCTTTTGGCTGGGCCATCTCTTCCTGTTTCCTAGTATGGCTTGTAATTTTTTGCTGATATTTAAGCATCTTAGCACGTTGGTATATTTACACTGATGGCTAGATTTTCTCTCTTGCATATTGTTTTATTCCCCACAGGACTTCTTTGATATTTGGTTCAACTTATTCCCAGTCTTTAATATTGCCCAGCTTAAGCTTTCAAAATCAAGCCAGTGACTCACTCATGGGGCACAGATTTTCTCCCCAGGTTGGATACAGAGAATGTGAACAATTTTTGTCTATGCAATTTCCACACTGGCCAATAGATGGCACTAGTCAGCACACCTTTCCATAGAGGTCTTTCAGTCCTGGCTCTCTTGTGTTCCTGTGTTGAATCTCTAGGTCAGGGATTCAAAGCAGACTCTGTTGACCAAATTCACTGAAGAAAAGCACCCTGGTCTCCCCTTCCTTTTCCCTTGGAACAGCTGAAAGGGAAGAAGATGTCTCTTCCCCTCTCAGTTGGCTTCAGTGAGCCAGGGGTTTTACCCAAGCTTAATATCTTGGGGGTGGAGGAAAGGCATACTTCCTGGCACCACACAGATTTTGTAAATCACATTTGTTGTTTTGGCTTCTTCTTCTCTCTGTCCCTCACCTTCCTGGGAGTTTTGTAGCACTCTCCTGGTCTGCTGACCCCCAAAACAGGTACCTTGTACAACTTTTGGCTCTTTCTCCATTGTTTTTGTGAGAGTATTCTGATCTGCCTGTTGGTCCGTCATCATTTTCCCACTTCTTCTGTTCCTTTTTATGATTTTTATCTCTTCATTGAAATTATCTTTAAGTTTACCTATTGTTTTCTTAATTTCCTTTAGTTTTTTCTTCAGATTTTCCTTTAGCTCTGTGAGCATATTTAAGATAATATTTTTACTATTTTTATCTTGTATGTTCAAAACCTGGGCTTAATTGTTGTTAGATTATAATTGTTTCTTTTGACTCTACATGAACCATCACTTCCTGGTTTTGTTTGCATATCTGATCTTGTTGCACACTGTACATTTTAATATTTTCACATGTTACCTCTGGAATTTAGTCACTGGGGTATCCATTCTTTAAGTTGTATTATTAAGGAGTTTTCCTTGAATACCAAGAAATAATAGAAAAAAAGAAAACACCCTTCACAGTCTGTTCAGATTAGCCTTTGTGACTGCTCTTCTTTGTGGTTCAGGATGCTTAGTAATGCATCTAAGGAATACTCAGGTGAGAGTGTGGCATAGTTCCCAGTCTTTTCTGAACATGCATCTTATCCTGGGCTTGCATTCATGCAGATCCTACCAACTCTTTATCCTTAGGAAACAGTTTGTTTCCTGATCCTTTTTTCCAGACTGCATATCCAAATGTCTATGATACTCCTTTGACCCAGGCAGCTGTGACTGGATTGCACTTCCATAATGCTCTGGGATGTTAAACCTGAAAGGAACCCTGATTCAGAACTTCAAGTCACCACCAGAAATATTCTCAGAGATATACATGAACCCAGTAGCTGCACAAGCATTACTCTTCTCTCTCAAGAACTAAGATCTGGACCCTGATTTGGGAGCTTAGGATAGGTCCATGATGAGCTTGTGAGGAATGTGGGAAGGGTCTGCAAATGCACCATAAAATTTTACTACCCCTTAAGTTGTTTTTTTTTCTATTTGACACTGTATTAGTCAGTCAAAATGGTTATGGTGCAAAGTACCAGAAATCTGTTGGCTTTAATAGAACGTATTTGTTTGGGGTAAAAGCTTACAGCTATAAGGCCCTAAAGAGGTACAATTTGAGGTACTTTCTCACCAAAGTCAGTGTGGACGTTTGATATTATTTATGAATTACAGAAAGAGAAATAGATTATGTTTATAAACTGAGCATGGTACCCTTTGATTATATTAAATTCAAAGGTTTTGCCTTACATGATTATGTTAAGATTAGGGCTTTGTTTCACCATGTCATTAGGATATGGTAAGGGTTGAGACCCCACCCCCTTGGTGTACTATATAAACAGGCACTCACACAGAAGAAAACACCCAGGAGAAGACAGGGGAATAGAGTGCTCTATAGACATGGCAGAGGAGAAAAATTTTCAGCTCTGATCTTGCAGTCCCAGGAAAAGATATGAACCATTCACCTGATAGAGTCCAGCTTACCTTGTGAAGAGACCAGAGCAGCTGAATCCAGAAAGAAATGAACCCTCCAGCCTACAGCTGAGATTTGAAGAAGCTAGGGCCATGGAGCCTTAAGAGGAAAGAGGAAGACTGAATCCTCACAAATGTTGTCTGCCATCTTGCTTCAACATGAGACAAGATTTTGGTGAGGAACTAAGCTTATGTTAAACTCTTTAGGGCCTGGTAACTCTGAGCTTGTACCCCAAATAATTACTGTTTATAAAAGCCAGCAGATTTTTAGTAATTTGCATCAGCACCCCTTGGGCTGACTAATACAGTCAGCTACAACATGTTGAAACAAGATTGCAGCAATCTCTGCCTGGTGTCTCCTTCCTTCTTCATCCTAAGGCCCCATGGTCCAAACTTCTTCTAATCTTAGGTGTAGGATGGCATGGGGCTCATCTCTCAGGGATTCCTATATCAATCTGGCACAGGGTTCATATCTTTCTAGGCTTAATCAGCTCCTTGGTTACAAAACTATTAGGCAAATGGCTCATCTCTCCCCGGGGCTCCAGGTTCAAATCTGACAAAGTTCTCTTTCTGTAACAACTTTGGAGCTCTCTCTCTTCCCATGTTCCTTCTTGAGTGTCCATTTATATCAGCCCATCAAGAGGGCAGGGACTTAACCTTGAGTCACACATTACTGATGTCATTGAATCAAAACCCTAGTCTTTTATCAAGAAAATTTAAAACCTTTGACTTCAATACAATCAAAGGTATCACTCCCAGAGGAACAGGCAAATTTACAAACAATTTTTCTCTTTTTGGGGGATTCATAAATAATATCCAACTGCCACATTCCACTGTCTGAATCCCAAAAGACATTACAATATCCCTAGAAATTTATTTCAGTAACCAGGATAAGTACAAAATCACATTACAATCAGTTTATAGAAAAACAGTTTGACTTGAGGCAAAGCCCCCTCTGGCTGTAGACCTGTGATGCTTACAAAACAATATATCTGCTTCCACTATACAAAGGGACAGACATAGGGTAAACGTTTGCATTATCACAAGGAGAATTTGAGAGGGAAGTATGTGCCACAGATCTCCAACAGTTCTGAAAACTTGCAGGTCATAATCCATTAGATTTCAAAGTCTGAGAGTCATTCCTAAGATGATGGTTTCTTTTCAGGGCCTCATCGGGTCTCACCCTTTCCATAGCTTGCCCAATGGCCTTTTTCTTGGTTCCATCCCCATCAAGTATCTGGGATATGACTGAGTTCCAGAGTTCACCCTCCAAGAACATTGGGGTGATGGCCACTCATTCCCCAATCTCTGGAGTACAGTCTCAACTCAGTTAGTATGGTGATGTGCTGGCAACATTCTCCCTAATCTTTGGCAAATAGGCCCAATCTTCTCAGAGCAGTGAGGTTGTGACCTGGCTTTCCCTAATTGTTTAGAAACAATCACACCCCTCTCAGAACAATGGGTGTCAACCTTACACTTCCCAACCTATGGAAAATGGAACCACCCCTCTCAGAACACTGGGGTGGCAACCTGACTCTCCCCAACCTTGGAGAATATGCTCCTGTCTCTCTGTAGCTGGGGCAACAAAATTCTCCCCAAATAACAGGCTGGAACATCTACTCTCTTTAACTGCCAGGGCAAACTCACCCTCTTTGTACACATGGGTGGGGTTGCTCTCTTGGCCCAAGGGGATGTCTTAATTTCAGACCTCACCTACCATGATTTTCCTCTTAAAGCCATTTTCCCTTCCATCTCTTCCCCCATGTCCCTTTTAGTCCAGGTTGATGGTGGTTTTGTTCATACAGACCTTGAAAAATTTTGTTGGTTAAGCACATGGGTAGTAAGAGTTCAAGCCAACAGACAGTAAGACTTTCCACAAGTCTTTCCTGGACAATTGCATTTTCAATGCTGACGTAACAGTTCCAAGTTTAGTTAATTCCTCAAGTGGGATGCTGTCATCTGGGGCCTTAATTTCCAGAGGTTTAGAATTTCTAGAATCAGTTTCTGGTTTCTTTGTGATGAAAAATTCAGTTCTCAGCTTATCTCTTAAATCCCACATTTTACTATAAATGTCAAGGAGACACCAGGCTACATTTTCCACATTTAGTTTGGAAAACTTGGCTAAACATCTAAGCTCATAATTTTCATTTCTGCCTTCCATATAACATCAGGAAGCAATCTTGCTAAATTCTCTGCAACTGTAAAACACAGATCACCTTTTCTCCACTTATAAATAATAGTTTCATCATTTCCTTCTAAGTCCTCATCAAAAGCCTCTTTAGTGGAGACAACCAGCAAGATGGTGACAGAGTAAAGAGCTCATAGAATCAGCTCCTGCTATGGGGCAGTTGGTGATCACTCAGAGCCATCTAGAGCACTTGTTATGGGGTTCCATGTGAACAGTAGTTTATCCTGCAAAGTCCTTGAAAGAATGGAAGTAAGAGACTGCCCATCTGCAGAGAAGATACATATGTAAAGCCATTCACAAAATGGAGGCCAGTACCTATCCTCCACTGGAGGCACAAGCTGCCTTGGGAGCTGCTCTGTGGCTGGAATTGGAAGCTCCACTTCCAAATATGGGGGAGGAAGAGATGGTTGGGCACCAACTTCACCTAATGTTTAGTAAATTTGGCAGGCTAAAGTGTAAACCAAAAAACAGCTAAAGTTTGAACATGTCCAAGACAGGAAAAGGCCAGTAGCTGCCATCTTAACTCCATGCCTGACACAAAGGGTAGTAGGGCAGACTGAAAATCACAGTGCTGGTAGGGACTGGGTTCCTTCCATCTAGATCAGACTGCTGCTCTAGCCTAAACCCCAAGCCCACCTCAGGCTGGGAGGAAGCTGGGGGAAGCTGTGCCAGACTGTCTGGGAAATTATAACCCACACCACAGAGGCCAATGCTCATCCTACTTTGGCAGTGCAAGCCACACCCAGGAGCGATTCTTTGGCAGAAATTGGATGCTCCATTTCTCGAAAACATGGGAGGAAGAGATGGTTGGCCACCGATCTCAGCTACTGATTAGTATTTCTGCTAGCTAATGTATAACCCTAAGAACAGCTAAAGTTTGAGCCTTTCTAAATCAGAAGGAGGCTGGTAGCCACCGTTCTGACTCCACCCCCAACATGAGGGAAAGTTGGGCTGACTGAAAATCACGGTGATGGCAGAAACCTATTTCTTTCACCCAGATTGGCCTGCAGTCCTAGCCTATGCTTCAGCCCCACCTCTAGCATGGAGTAAGCTGGTGTACCCTGTAACAGCCAATTCAGGTAACTGCAGGTACATTTAGCAGGCACAGACTGAATAATTAGAAGTCTACTGCGGCAACTGAGGTCATCTTGGACTCACACTACATAGATTGCTGCCCACGCCTGCAGCTCCATCCCCACCCCAGGCAGGGAAAAAAAGGGGCCTGAAGCTTCATCTTTCTGGCATGCAGACTTCATGAGTTTGATTATTCCACACAGCTGTGGCTCTGTCCCTACCCCTGACAGGGGATAAAGCTGGGATTAGTTTCAATGGTCCTTGGGGCAATGAGGGCAGCTTGAGTTGCCACAGCTTATAGCAGCAACTACATCTTTGGCACCTACTACACAACCAGCTAGGGAGAAAGGGCAGGAAGCCCTAAAATAAAGAGAAAAACTTCACTCAGAATAAATATTCTTTCAAGCCAGATGCCAAGACACCAACAAAAAATTACAAACCACACCAAGAAACAGGAAGATATGGCCCAGTTAAAGGAACAAGCTAAACCTCCAGAAGACATAAAGGAGTTGAGACAACTAATCATAGGTGTTCAAACAAATCTCCTTAATAAATTCAATGAGATGGCTAAAGAAATTAAGGATATTAAGAAGATATTGAGTGAACACAAAGAACAATTTGAAAGCATACATAGAAAAATAGTGGATCTTATGGGAATGAAAAAAATTAAAAATACACTGGAATCATATAATAACAGATTTGAGGAGGCAGAAGAAAGGATGGGTGAGCTTGAAGAAATGGCCTCTGTTAGTGAACATACAAAAGAACAGATGAAGAAAAGATTGGAAAAACTTGAACACAGTCTTAGGGAACTAAATGGCAGCCAGAGATGTGCAAACATACATGCCATGGGTGTCCCAGAAGGAAAAGAGAAGGGAAAAAAGGGCAAAAGGAATATTTGAAGAAATAATGGTAGAAAATTTCCCAACCCTATTGAAGGACATAGATATTCATGTGCAAGAAACATGACATACTCCCATCCAAAAAAATCCAAATAGATGAACTCACAGACACATACTACTCAGAATGTCAAATGCCAAAGACAAAGAGAGAATTCTGAGAGCAGCAAAAGAAAAGCAATGTACAATATATAAGAGATACCCAATAAGATTAAGGGCTGATTTCTCACCAGAAATCATGGAGGCAAGAAGACAGTGGTGTGATATATTTAAGATACTGCAAAAGAAAAACTTAAGGCCAAGAATCTTACGACCAGCAGATTGTTTTTCAAAAATAAGGGTGAGTTTATAATATTCACAGATGATCAGAAACCAGGAAAGTTTGTAACCATGAGTCCTGCTTTGCAAGAAATACTAAAGGGTGTGCTACAGCCTGAAAAGAAAATACTGG
>JAQZBX010030062.1:0-26985 GCA_029593785.1 Cabassous unicinctus | reverse complement strand
AAAAACAGAAAAACAGCAATGAGCAGACAAGTGCAAACAACAAGCAAAACCAACCAACAAACAGACGAGGGAGCCATCTTGGGACAGGGAGACATAGTCTGACAATGGATAAGGAAACATGAGCCATCCATATGCAGTCTGCAGGAGACTAACCTTAGACCCAAGGATGCAAATAGACTGAAACTGAAAGGTTGGAAAAAGATATTTCACACAAATAGTAACCAAAAGAGAGCAGGAGTAGCTATACTGGTGACAGACAAAACAGACTTTAAATGCAAAAAAAATGTAGTAAGAGATGCAGAGGGCCATTATATTTTAATAAAAGGAACAATCCATTAGGAAGGAATAACAGTCATAAATATCAATGCACCTAACCAGGGTGCCCCAAAATACATGAGGCAAACTCTGAAAAAACTGAAAGGAGAAATAGACATCTCTACAATAATAGTTGAAGACTTCAACGTGTCACTCACATCAATAGAACAACTAGACAGAAGATCAACAAGAAAGCAGAGAACTTGAACAATATGATAAACAAGCTGGACCTCGTGGGCTTACATAGAACATAGCACCCCAAATCAGCAGGTTATACATTCTTCTCAAGTCTTCATGGATCTTTCTCCAGGATAGACCACAAGTTGGGCCACAACACAGTTCTCAGTAAATTCAAGAAGACTGAAATTATACAAAACACCTTCTCTGATCATAATGGAATGAAGCTGGAAATCAGTAATAGGCAGGAAAGGGAAAATTTGCAAACATATGAAGGCTAAATAACACACTCTTAAACAATCAGTGGGTCAAAGAAGAAATTACAAAAGAAATTAATAGATATCTTGACATGAATGTAAACAAGAAGGCAACATATCAAAACTTATGGGATACAGTGAAGGCAGTGGTGAGAAGGAAATTTATAGCCCTAAATGCCTATTTTAAAAAAGAAGAAAGTGCTAAAATTAATGAACTAACTGGACAACTGGAGAAACTAGGAAAAGAAAAGCAAACCAATCCCAAAGCAAAGGAGAAAGAAATAACGAAAGTTCGAGCAGAAATAAAGGAAATTGAGAACAACAAAAAACTAAGAGAAAATCAACAAAACCAAAAGCTTATTCTTTGAGAAAAATCAATAAAATCGACAAACCCTAAACTAGACTAAGAAAAAAGAGAAGATACAAATAAAATCAGGAATGGAAGGGGGGACATTATAGCTGACCCCACAGAAATAAAAAGGATCATAAGAGGATATGAGAAGCTGTATGCCACCAAATTAGACAACCTAGATGAAATGGACAAATTCCTAGAATGCACAAGCAACCTATATTGACTCTACAAGAAATAAAGGAACTCAACAAACCAATCACAAGCAAAGAGATTGAATTGGTCATCAAAAATCCTCCAACAAAGAAAACTCCAGGACCAGATAGATGGCTTTACAGGTGAATTCTACCAAACATTTTGAGATTACTACCAATCCTATTTAAACTCTTCCAAAACATTAAGAAAGAGGGAAAATTACCCAACACATTTTATGAAGCTAACATCACCCTAATACCAATGCCAAATAAAGATACTATAAGAAAAGAAAATTACAGACCAATCTCTCTAATGAACATAGAGGCAAAAATTCTCAACAAAATACTTGCAAATCGAATCCAACAGCATATAAAAACAATTATACATCACTATCAAGTGGGTTTTTTTCCTGGTATGCAAAGGTGTTTCAACATAAGAAAATCAACTGATGTAATACACCACATTAATAAATCAAAGGGAAAAAAACACACATGATCATCTCGATTGATGCAAAAAAAAAAAAGAGACATTTGACAAAATCCAGCATCCTTTCTTGATAAAAAGGATTCAAAAGATAGGTATAGATGGAAAGTTTCTCTACATAAGAAAGGGCATATATGAAAATACCATAGTCAACATCATACTCAATGGGGAGGGGTTGAAAGCTTTCCCTCTAAGATCAGGAACAAGACAAGGATGCCCACTGTCACCACTGCCATTCCACATTGTGCTAGAAGTTCTAGCTAGAGTAATTAGGCAAGAAAAAGAAATAAAAGGCATCCAGATTGGAAAAGAGGAAGTAAAACTCTCACTATTCATAGATGACATCATCTTATATTTAGAAAATCTCAAAATATCTACCACAAATCTACTTGAGCTAATAAATGAGTTCAGCAAAGTGGCAGAAAACAAGATAGACACACAAAAGTCAGTAGTGTTTCTATACACTAGTAATGAGCAAGCTGAGGAGGAAATCAAGAAAAAAAATTCCATTTACAATAGCAGCAAAAAAACTCAAATATCTAGGATTTAATTTAACCAGGAATGTAAAGGCTCTGTATTCAGACAGCTACTAAACACTGCTAAAAGAAATCAAAGAAGACCTAAACAAATGGAAGGACATTCCTTGCTCATGGATTGGAAGACCAAACATTGTGAAGATGTCAATTCTACCCAAATTGATTTATGGATTCAATGTAATACCAATCAAAATTCCAAAAGCCTACTTTACAGAAATAGAAAAGTCAATTACCAAATGTATTTGGAAGGGAAAGAGGTCCCAAATACCCAAAAACATCCAGAAAAAGAAGAGAGAAGTTGGAGGACCCATGCTCCCTGACCTTGGAGTGTATTATAAGGCTACAGTGGTTAAAACAGCATGGTATGTTCACAATATGCAGGGAAAAAAAGTGCTGCGGTTTAGATATCTCTGGAATTTTTCCAGTGTCACAGGTTTGTAATACGTGAAGCCCTACATTTCTAAGAATATATTTCTTGATCATTTGTTTCAGGCAAGCCCAAGACTTTGTATTAAAGGGCCCAAGATTTTTTTTTTTTTTTCGAATAACAGCCCAGCTTCTTTTTCCTGCAGTACATATGTAATTTCCTTTTTATTGTCAAACATAAGGTACCAAATATGAGGCAATAAATTTTTTTGAAAAACAAAACAAGACAAAAAACCCCAGCATGGTATTGGCATAAAGATAGACACATTGATCAATGGAATTGAATTGAGAGTTCAGAAATAGACCCTCACCTCTGTGTTCAACTTATTTTCGATAAGCCTACCAAGTTCACTTTTCTGGGACCGAACAGTCTCTTCAACAAAGGGTGCTGGGAGAACTGGATATCCATAACTAAAAGAATACAAAAGGACCCCTATCTCACTCCCTATACAAGGATCCACTCAAAATGGATCAGAGACCTAAATACAAAAGCCAGGACCGTAGAACTATTAGAAGATAAGGGAGGGAAACATCTACAAGACCTTGTAGTAGGTGGGGATCTCTTAAACCTTACACCCAAAGCACAAGCAACAGAAGAAAAAATAGATAAATGGGACCTCAAAATTGAACACTTCTGCACCCCAAAGGACTTTGTGAAGAGGATAAAAAGGCAGCCTACTCAATAGGAGAGAATATTTGGAAATCACTCATCTGACAATGGTCTAAGATCCATGAATATAAAGAGATCCTACAACTCAACAAAAGACCTGAATAGACATTTTACTAAAGAAGAAATACAAATAGTGAAAAAATGGTCAGCATCACTGGCTATTAGGGAAATGCAAATCAAAGCTACAATGAGATATCATTTCACACTTACCAGAATGGCCACTGTTAACAAAACAGAAAACTACAAGTGTTCAAGAGGATGTGGAGAGAGAGGAATGTTTATTCACTGCTGGTGGGAATGTAGAATGGAACAGCCACTGTGGAAATCTGTTTGGAAGTTAGATATAGATCTACCATGTGACCCCGCAATACCACTACTAGGAATATACCCAGAAGAACTGAGAGCAGTGACACGAACAGACATCTGCACACTGATGTTCATAGTGACATTATTCACCATTGTCAAAAGATGGAAAAAACCCAGGTGTCCATCAACTGACAAATGGATAAACAAATGGTGGAATATTATTAAGCTGTAAGAAGAAATGAAATCATGAAACATGACAACACAGATGAACCTGGAGGGACATTACACTGAATGAAGCAAGCCAGGCACTAAAGGACAAATATTGTATGACTTCACTTTTATGAACTGAAAATAATGAGAAAATTCATGGAGTTAATAGCTAGAATATAAGTCATCATAGAAAAGAATGTGGTTAGAGAGGGGAAAGCTGAGCTTTAATCTGTGCAGAATTGGTAAAAAGTTGTTTGTAAATGTTAGGAAAGGAATAGAAATGGTGAAAACATGACACATTATAGGATTTGTAATTAGCACCAACATATGGGTATGATAGTAGTTTTTTTTTTTTTGAGTAATGAAAAAAGTAATAATTGAAGTGATGAGCGCACAACTTGGTGATTATACCAAATGCCACTGGTTGTACACTTAAGATAAATTGTATAGTTTATGAACAACAACAAAATAATAGGGTAGGCTGGGGAAAAAATACACCAAATGTAAGATACAGACCATAGTTAGTAATAATATTATGTTGGTGGAAAAGTAATTGCGGTTTCAGACTGTGAATTTTAAATCATTATAACTAGGCTCAGACACATCTTTATTAATCAAAATAGGAACCATTACAGTCAACACAATTTTGCCAATGAGAAATAAGTTAGTTTACTTCTGTAGCATAAAAATCCATGCTTCGGGATTCGATGAAGTCTTGGAAGGCATTTTCTGCATCCTCCTGGTTGTGGAAGTGTTTTCCCTGCAAAAAGTTGTCGAGATGCTTGAAAAAGTGGTAGTCAGTTGGCAAGAGGTCAGGTGAATACGGCAGAAGAGGCAAAACTTCGCTCAACTTTTGGAGCGTTGGTTGTGCGATGCGCGGTGGGGCGTTGTCATGAGAACTGGGCCCTTTCTGCTGGCCAATGCCGGCTGCAGGCGTTGCAGTTTTCAGTGCATCTCATCGATTTGCTGAGCATGCTTCTCAGATGTAATGGTTTCACTGGGATTCAGAAAGCTGTAGTGGGGTCAGACCGGCAGCAGACCACCAAGCAGTGACCGGGACCTTTTTTTTGGTGGAAGTTTGGCTCTGGGAAGTGCTTTGGAGCTTCTTCTCGGTCCAGCCACTGAGGTGGTCATGGCCGGTTGTCATATAAAATCCACTTTTCGTCACACGTCACAATCTGGTCAAGAAATGGTTCGTTGTGTAGAATAAGAGAAGATGACACTTCAAAACGATGTTTTTTTTGATTTTCAGTCAGCTCATGAGGCACGCACTTATCCAGCTTTTCCACCTTTCCAATTTGCTTCAAATGCCAAACGACCGTAGAAGGGTCGATGTTGAGGTCTTAGGCAACTTCCCGTGCAGTTGTAGGAGGATCAGCCTCGATGATGCTCTCGATTGGTCCTTGTCCTCTTCCGGTGGCCGGCCGCTACGCTCCTCATCCTCAAGGCTCTCGTCTCCTTTGCAAACTTCTTGAACCACCACTGCAGTGTGCGCTCGTTAGCAGTTCCTGGCCAAATGCGTTGTCGATGTTGCGAGTTGTCTCTGCTGCTTGACGACCCATTTTGAACACAGATAAGAAAACTGCTTGAATTTGCTTTCTGTCTAACCTCATTTCCATAGTCTAAAATAAATATAAAATAAACAGCAAGTAATAAGTCATTAGCAAAAAAACATAAAGCGAGAAACGCACATTAAAATGATGTATAGCATAACCACATTTATTTAAGAATGTATTCCAGTATCAAACAGCAAATTTCAACAACGCAAAACCACCATTACTTTTGCATCAACCTAATACTTTGACAATGCTGTTTCATAGGTCGTTACAGATGTTTCACAACAATGCAGGGGGTTTGTGGGGGGTGATGTGTGGGAGCCCTGCGTGATGTTATGCATGTTTGTTTTGTAAGTCCACAACTTTCACTATACACTTACTGTTTATGTATGTTCATGTATGAATGATATACTTCAATAAATTGTTTTTTAAATGAAAAAAGAACTGATTCAATGTTCAGGAAAAGAAGAAAAGAGCAAACTGAAATGGATCAAAATTATGGGAGGCAATTACAACTTTGTCTGGAAAAACGTGGTAGGGTCTAACATTGACATTATTAAAACAGAGCTGCCATTAAATTAGTAAACTAAAGAATCTTCAGATTATGGAGAGAAACGGGGAAAATGTTCAAATGTAGACATTTCAGAAAGTGAGCATGGGCGTGAGGAAGAAAGGGAAATGCTCTTTGAAGTAAACTTTAGCAATCCTCCATCTGATAAAATAAAAATTACTTCAGGAGAACATGGAATATTAGATACAGATTTTAGAGACTATTTCACATAATGGCCAAAGATTTTCAAAAAACTTTAAAAAATAAAGTCCTAATGGCTCACAGTCATAGTGACTAGCTCACTTAATCTAGATAATTCTTGTCTTTATTTTGTTTTCCATGCACACATTTTCAGTCTTATAACACAATCAAATATTTGCAACTCAAAAAGGGGGCTCAAAGATTGTAATAATTTAAACAATTCCATGTTTCATTGTGATGCTTTTCTAAAATGGAAGGGTTTAAAAAAAAATATTCAAACTGATAGTTTAATAGATGATGCTTTGCTGAAGGCATTAAAATTAAATGAAGCTGTCAGAATATTTCGTAAGTGACTTTACATGTTGTTTTGTACAAAACATAATACCTCTTAGAGAATCGTGAGACATTCTTGGAAATGATGGAATGCTTCTAATTCCATTAAATTTATAGAACATTGTAATGACACTGGAGCTAGTCATATGGCCACTCATAAATTCAATCTGTGACTCAGTTGTCTAATAAATTCAAAATGAATTTATAGTGCTTCCAGGACATGATGCTAGGTCTGAAATACTATCGAGAATAAAAGAAACAAAATACTTTTCTTGTTGATTGCTCATATGGTATAGACTATGATGCACTGAGATATCAGGTTCTTAAGTATGTTTCCATTAGGAATAATGTCATAATAATAGAAAAAAATTTGTTGACTTTATTGAAATGAAGGAAAAGCTGGATATATTCTATCTTATTAAATGATTAATAAATAGGAAAAAGACAAAATTGACATAAAAGATGCTTGTGGACAAGGGTATAATAACAGGGCAAATTAGGCAGGTATATACAAGTACAAGCCATTGTTTTCCCCAAAAATGATTATGTCAAATCTATGCTTTGATTAGCTCATAATCTTCATTGAACTCACCTTGACAAATAGATTACAAAGTTTTGTGTCATTTATCTGTATGGAATGATATTTTAAACCAAGTGGAAAAAGTTAATAAGGCTCTACAGTTTAAAAACATGACTATATGTGGTTGAATACTTAATAGAAAGCCTATTCCTTTGCCCACAGCAAATGAGAGAAAGTAACTTTGAAAGTATATTTGATGAATGTAAAACTTTAGCAAGAGATATGAATTTGAAAATACGTGAAAAAGAAAGGTAAGGAAATTTGAAGTGCACAAATCACTGGATGAGAGTTTCAATTACTATGGGAAAACTGCATATCAAGTAGAAATTAAGGTGACTATAGATACTCTGATTTTACACTTGAAATGGAGATATAAAAATTACTGTGATTATTTAAGTCCTGTAGAAATTTTATCTGAAATAGTTTTAAGCCGTATACATACAAATATAAATAATTTGTAAAATGAAATCAACATTGTATTTGGCTTTTCTGAAACTGATCACAAATTTTGCTTAGTGCAACCTCATCCAAATTTGGATGGTCTTGATAATTTTTTTTAACAACAACAGTCACAATGTCTTGCACAAGAGGTTTCAGTAAGCCAGTCAATTACAAAATTATTAAAGGTCACTGCTTAGTCAAGAGAAATGATCAAACATGGCAATATTCTCAATGAAAAACAAGATAAGCAAAGAAGTCAATTCTGAAAATATTATTGATGAGTTTGCTTCCACAATAGCCAGGAAAGTAAAATTATAGTAAATTCTGCTTTTGGTATAAATAAAACACACTTAAAATAAGGTGAGTTAAATACAACTACTTCTCAATTTTTAAATACTTTTTCAACAACTTTAATGTTCTGGAAAAAATAACTATTTAAAAACAAGCATGTCTATTCCAGTGGTACATTCAGCCATGCCATGCCCAGCCATATCGGAGCCGAAAGCAAAAGGAAAATTTTACACCACTGGAATAGACACGCGTGACCCAGTAAGGCTTATTGTGATAGAAGGGAGCCAGTGAAAAGCTCTGAAGTTTCCTCTTCCTAAAAGGACAGTAAGCCACAAGCAATCTTCATTCCTGACGGAATTTCAGAGATTGGTGGGACCATCAATCAACCCCCATTTACACATCTGTTAGCCTTGTGCGGAGAGAGGGTGAATCTTGGAGAATGACTGCAGCTTATCACAGCCAGTCCGTGACTCCATGTGTAGCTGTTACTCCAGATGTGAAATCTTTACTGGAACTCAGCCACTGAATGCACCTATCAAGCTGACAGATGCCTTCTTTTCCTCCTGAATGCCAGTCAGTAAGGATCGCCAGATGCAGTTTGCTATTGCCTAGCTGGCCAAGAGTCCACTTTTACAGTCTAGTCTCGTGGACACATCAACTCTGCTGATCTCTGCCATGTATATTCTGCAGAGATCTTCGCTGTTTTTGACATTCATAGAATGCTACATTGATCTACTCCATTGATGACATAATGCTGACTGAACCTGATGAGCATAAAGCGGCAAGCTCTTTAGATACTTGGGAAGACTTACACAAGCTGGAGGACAGAGAATAATTCCCACAGAAATTCAGGGCCCTGCCACCTGATGAAGTCACTAGTGTACGATGATTTGAGGCATGTCGGGATAGCTCCTACAGGGGGGAAGACAGGTTGCTTCACTATGCACTGCCCACCACTATAAAAGAGGCATCCTGCTCCACATGACTTTGGGATTTTGGAAGCAAGATTTGAGCATATTACTTTGATCCATTTGCTATATAGTAATCTATAAACTTGCTGGTTCTGAGTGGATACTAAAGCAAGAGAAGTCTCTGCAACAAGTGTAGTATGCAGTGCAAGCATCCTGTGTCATTTGGAGATTCAGTGATATTTGTAGTGTCTGTGGCAAACAAGAATGCTGTATGGAGTCTTTGGCAAACTCCAATAGGAGATCACAACTTAGAGCTCTAGGGTTTTGGAGCAAAACAATGCCTTTTTCTGAAGATTACCATTATTCTTTTTAAGAAACAGTTTCTGGATTGCTATTAGACCCTGATCAAGAATGAATGCTGACCACAGACCATCAAAAATTCATGCAACCTGAGATATCCATTGTTAACTGGGAGTTGTATGATTTACCACGCTATAAAGTTGAGTGTGTACAGCAGGATTCCATCTTCAAGTGGAAATGGTATTTGAGATAGGGCTTGAACAGGTCCAGAAGGCACAGGAGGTTGCACGAGCAGTTGGTTCAGACTCCTTCGGCACAACTGCGGCATTGCCTACTCCTGTAGTCAGTACAGACGGCCTTCAGGGGAATTCCTTATGACCAGTTAAGTAAGGAAGAAAAATTTTGGACTTGGTGAGGAAAATTGCTCCCAGGGTGCAGAACATCAAGGATGTATTTGCCTGTTTTTCTGGAATTAGAGATGGCCAGAAATACAGATCTACACTGAGTCATGGGTGGTAACTAATGGTTTGGCTGGCCAAGGAAATGTAAAGAACAAGATTGGAAGAGTGATGTCGAGGAAGTCTGGGAAGAAGTCTGTAAACGGACCTCTTAGAATGGGCGCAGAATGTAGAGATATTACTGTCCCATGTGAATGTTCACCAGTCAGCCAGGCCTTTTCTCCAGCCCTCCCAGTGCTTGCTTAATGGGACCAAATGAAAGGAGCCATGGCGGCAGGGATGGAAGCTGGGCACAGTCTCAGCATCACGAGCGTCCTCTGACCAAGGCTAATGTAGCTGCTACCACTGCTGAACACCCAACCTGTCAACCACAGACTCTAATGTGGAGCTCTTGATATGGTACCCTTGGGGGGTGGGGCATGGGGGAGGAGGGAACCAGCCAGCCATCTTGTGGCAGATTGAATACGTGGAACCTTTTTCATCATGGAGGGGAAAGCAATTTGTCCTCATCCAAATAGACTTTTCCTGGATATAGATTTGCCTTCCTTGACTGTAATACTTCCAAGGGCTATTTGTGGGTATAATCTGTTATTCACCATCATGTTATTAAACATTCTTCTGATCAAGAAAATAATTTCAAAGCAAAACAGTGCTGCAAAAGGACCTTGCCCACAGAATTTACTAGTTTTTATCACATATGCCATCATGTAAAAACAACTGTCCTGGTACAGAGGCCTGTTCAGTTATTGTGCCAATTGAAGACAATACCCTGAGAGGATGGCACTCTATTGATAGGACGTAGCAGTATACTTTGAACCAATGACTGGCACATAGTTCTCTTTCTCCCACAGTGAGGAACCACAGCTCCAGGAATCAAGAGTGGAGGGGACAGTAGCTTCTCTGATTATTACACCTCATGAATCACCTACAGATTTTTTTTTCTTATCCCTACAACCTTGGGTACTGCTGGTTAGAGGTCTTAGTTCCCAAGGAAGGAATGATCTACCTAGGGTCATAGCAATGGTTTCATTTATTTGGAATGTGAGACTGACACCTGCCTATTTTGGGTGCCTCGTGCTACTAAACAGGCAAAGGGGGTTGCTCTGCGGTTGAAATGGCTGGTCTTTCTTACCAAGGGAGAATGAAGGCAGGGAGAACTATGTCTACAAGCCAGGGAGTTCTCAGGGCTAGCTCTTAGTTGGTCCATGTCCAATAATAAGACAACAACAGAAGGCAACTGACCTGATGATTTCAGAAATGAAAGTTTGCATCACCCTACCAGGTAAAGAGCCCCAATCGGTTGAGGTCTTATCTGAGGGTAAGGAAAACATGGAATGGATTGTGGAAGAAGGAATTTATAAATAACACCAGTGACCTCATGACCAATTACAAAAAATGAGGTCTGTAGCTTTCCACTCTTCCCCCTTATTATTCTATGTAAGTATTGCTGATGGTGGTTAAATTTTTTATTTAGTGTTTAGGCTACATATAGGACTAATTAATATTTTCCAGGGATAGATACCGTGACGCCCGGGATGGATACAATGATTTGGGGATTTGTGTCTCTCCATTATGGGGCAAGGCTGACACCATCTGTATTCTCCAGGGAAATAGAATCAACAGGAGAGATCTGTCAATAGTGTGAGATTTATAAGAGTCTCTCACGTGACTGTGGGGATGCACAAGTCCAGGTTCCGCAGGCAGGCTGCAAACCAGCACCTCCGATGAAAGTCCATTGAAGGTCCTTGATGAGTTTCCGGGAGAAGTTGGCTGTCCAAAGACAAGCTGGGAAATTCTCTCTAAATGCTGAAATCACTTCCCCTTTTAAGGCATTCAACTGATTGGAGAAAGCGTCACTCATTGCTGACGGCAATCTCCCTGGTTGATGCAGATGTAATCAGCCATCCACGCAGTAAACTCACTGGTAACTAATTGTATTACAATTAGCCCAGAGCTTCCTTAGCTAAACAACTGGGCACAATTACCCGGTCTGACACATTAGTCTAACCATCACACCATCTTTGTTTGAAAAATATTGAGTCTTTGTTAGGCAAAACCATGAAGTTGTTCTTGTTGACTGGAAGATCAAGTATGTTTAGAAGGGTGGACATGGGTGCAAAGTAGCCAAGAGGTGGACTGTGCTCACCGTAAGCTGCTTTCAGCTTCTAGCCCACTCTCCTGTGCTCTGCCTCGTGGTACTGGAGATGGAGCTCTTCAAGCCGTATTTCTCTTCTGCTGGCTGGCTCCCTCCTGGGTTCAGCCGTGGGGAGAGAGGGGATTTGCTCCTTCCCATTTTGCTTGCTCTCCTGTCAGTATTACTCTGTTAACAGTCCTTCACTCTGGTGACAGCGGTTGATTCCAGTTGCCAGTTCTTTCTCACACTCCTAGAGGCAGCCTCATTAAGCCCCTGCAGAAATACAGACCACCTGGCCGCTGCCCTCCTTCCCAGAGCCTGAGCCCTAGCACTCTAGGAGCCTCCTCCACACTCCTGAGGTCCCGCCATAAACCTGGCGGCTCTCTCGCCACAGGCTTGGGTCCAGCTCCACAGAGCCGCCCCTCCAAGCTCTAACAGCCTCCAACGCTCTCCTTGATTCCCCACGCCTTAGGGCAGAAACCGCTCCTTGAAGCCACTGTTCCTACCCTAGGCCCCCTTTTCATCTTTTCAACATTCTAGTGCCTGTGTTGTTTTTTCAAATCATAGTAAAGAGATATTTTTAAATTTTATTTTCTTTTATTATTTTATGTTATTTTTGTACACAACTGTTCACACAGCTTTATTTGTAAGAGCCAAAAGCCTGGTAATAATCCAAATATTCATCAACAGGTGAGTGGATAAACTGTAGCATATCCATAAAGTAGTATACTTCTTTATTTTTTCATTTTAAAAACAATTTACTGAAGTGTATCATTCATGCATGAACATACATAAAAAATTAATGTATAGTAAAAGTTGTGAACTTACAAAACAAACACGCATAACATACAGGATTCCCACACGTCACCCCCCCCCACAAATACCCTGCATTGTTGTGAAACATTTGTAACAAAGTATGAAAGAGCGTCATCAAAGTTTTACTACTAACTATAGTCCGTGTCTTACATTTGGTGTATTTCTCCCCCAACCCACTCTATTATTTTTCTCATAAACCATACAATTTATCTAAAGTGTACAACCAAGTCCCCATATTAAATTCTCTAAAATAAACAGTTTGGTCTCAGCTGTCCTAACTGGATCCTGTCTGCTGTATTAAGTTTACAAGAGGCAGCGATCAAGGTAGAGAGAATGCCCTTTTGTCTGTGTGGTTTTCCAGGAATCACCATTCAATCTATGGTTTTTCTCACATAATTTGTGGCATTATTGTATTTCTGACCCATCAAATTATTTTTTCCAGATTCAGTTCTTGCAAGTAATCTATTAGAAATGTGTATACTACTTTAGTCAGGTCATCTTCTGAAAAAGAAGATATGTTCAAAATAAAAATACCTGTGTTTTGGAAATCTAGAAACTAACAATAATTATCTGTCTTCTGTGGCTCACATTCGGGGTTTATCAAGTTTTTCTTATCTTCATTCAAAACTATTTCAATCTGGTTCTAAAATGTTTTGTGGTGATGAACACACAACATTGTGATTATACTAAGAGCCATTGATTATGCACTTTGGATAGATCGTATTTTTTAATTTAAAAAAATTTCGTTCATCATATCTACTATAATATTAAATGCTTGATTTTGTATTTCATCCTTTAAATAATGGGCAATACTTTTGGTGTCAAGATTATCAAATTTTGCTAGGCTTATGCCTCACCACCCCAATTACTCTTTATTATACTTTATCAATTTCCTCTCAACTTTAGACATTGATGCTCCAAATACTTAAACATCAGCATGTTAATATTTTTTTCTCAGTCTTGCATAATCTTTACTCTAGAACATACGTTACATGGCAGAGGGGAATTACGGCTGCAGAAAGAAAGTTCCAGTCGGTTGACTTAGGTAAGAGCCAGCATCATCTAGGTGGCTCGGAAGCAGTCGCGAGGGACCTCTAAAGAGGAGGGAGGCTCAGGAGGCCAGCGGGAAGCCAGGTGAGAAGAGCCGGGCTTCCTCTCACTAACTCTGACTGCGGAGGAAGCCGCCAGGAGTCAAGGCATGTGGGGTCCTGGGGAAGCTGGAAAAGGCAAGGAAACCCTGGGGAAGGGACGCAGCCACGGCTCACAGCCCGGGTTTAGCCCAGGCAGCCAGCCCCATTTTGGACTTCCAGCCCTCGGAGCTGCAAGATAATACATTTGGGTTAAGTCATCGAGTTTATGGTAGTTTGTTAGGGCAGCGAATAGAAAACAATACACTGGTTAAATCTGTATAAAAACAAATATTAACAAATGATTCCTAAAATAAAATGAGTGTGTAATTATGAGGTAGTCTATCTATGTTGCTATGAAAGATTTAATTTGGGAATTTAATAATACCACGGGAGGACAGTAAATAGACAATACGAACTGAAATACGAAAAATTAAACTTAGCCAGTTCACTAATACAGCAAGTTTTTTTTTTTAATGTAATATACTCATTGATCAGAAAATCAGCTCCTTGTTTAGAAGCACAGCTTATTTTATATGTTCAATGATGTCTTTTGGATATCAAACTCTTTCCTGCTTTGTGCATTGAAGCCAAATGGTGTGCGGTGATCCTATTAGAAGACCATTTACCTGCACTTGTCAGCGAATTGCCATGAGTTACTGACTTTGTTGGGCAAAAAACTTTCATGTTCTCTGCCAGAAAACTGCTTGTAATTCATATACAAACCACTCATTTTTGGAGTCAGTAAAGTGATAACAAAAATGCAAATAATACTAAATAAATATGCCTATGACGTGAATAGCATTCCCTTAGTTGAGACCCCCTTGTGCAGTGAACAACTTAAAAAACTCGCATGTGCTGGCTCTGACTTCAGGTAAGGGGAAAAGGGTAAATGGCGTTAACTCTTTGCTGTCAACCTGCTCCCAAGTTCTGTGATTCTGTGATTCTGGTTTCCACAGGGCTGTGATTCTAAAATGTTAACTCAGAACAGGTTCAGATGCTGAGGCAGGTACAAGCAGCCTCTTTACATCTGAGATTTAGCTTTAGTAGGTTCTAGATACACCGAAGAGGTTATTGGTTTTTTTTCCTCCTCCTTCTTGGTAATGTTTAACCTTATTGAAGTTTATTTCAGTCAATGAATGTGTGATGGTTAAGTCCCTGGGTCACCTTGGCTAGGTCATGGTGTCCTGCTGCTTGGTCAAGCAAGCACTAGCCTGATTGTCCTGTGAGGGTCATTCCTGGATTTAATCATCAATCATCAATAATCGACAAAGGAGATTGCCTTTGGCAAGGAGAGTGGTCTTTTCCCATCAGTTATAGGCCTGTAGGGAGAGCTGGAGATGTCAGCAGTCAAGGAAGAATTCCTGTCTCTGCCTCAGCCAGCCTCTGGGTTGGAGCTCCCAACCTGAAGCCTGCCCTGTGGAATCCGGGCTTGCCAGTGCCTGTGGTCATGTGAGCCAACTCCTGTAATAATCTCTTCATGTTTACATTTATTACATATAGTATACATCCTTCCGGCTCTCTTTCTCTGGAGAAGTCTGACTAATATACGTGGTAGAGCAGACATTTTCAGTTCTTCACTCACGGCTCTCACCCTTACCGGGAAGCTTGCTAGAGATACTCTCACACCCCTCGCCATACCTACTGAGACAAACTCCAGGGGCACGGCCAGCAATCTGTGTTTTCATAAGCTCCCAGGTGCCACTGTTGCACACTAAAATCTGAGAACCACTGGATTGGATTTGATCATTGTTAGGCTAGATGCTTAAAGAGAAAGTCTGGTTCAATGTCACTGAACTCTTGACTGTGAACAGATAATCTACTGGGAGGTAGGGGTAAGTGAGTAACTGTCTTCTCTGAATGAGTCTTTCTGTTTAAATTTATTTATATATTTCTCCCCTCCTCTCCCCGCCCCCCATTGTTTGTGCTCACTGTCTGCTCTCTGTGTCTTTTTGTCTTCTTTAGGAGGCACTGGGAACGGAACCCAGGACCTCCATGTGGGAGAGAGGCACTCAATTGCTTGAGCCACCTCTGCTCCCTGCTTTGTTGTGACTCTCATTGTGTTTCCTTTGTGTCTCCTTGTTGAGTCATCTTGTTGCATCAGCTTATCATGCCAGCTTGCTGTCTTGCTTGTCTTCTTTAGGAGGCACCGGGAACTGAACCCAGGACCTCCCATGTGGTAGGCGGGAGCCCAACTGCTTGAGCCACATCTGCTTCCCTCAGAATGCATCTTCATTGATGAAGTCCTTAAGCATTTCTTCAGAAATGTCAATTTCTTTCTAGAAAAGGGACTATAAATTATGAAATGTGACCAAGTTTGGACAATTTTTCTTTTAGCTATTATGAGCATTGCTTTCATCCCCTCTGTCTGAGGTGGAGAACTTCAAGGGTCTAAGCAGTCCTGAGGCCGCCAGCTGGCCTTTGATCAATGGGTGCCCATAGCCTACACTGAGCCTTTTCTGGGAACTTCTAGGCCACTGCCACCTTACAGAAAAATGAGTCATGTATGTAATTCAAAGTCTTCTACTAGGCACATTTTAAAAAGTAAAAAGGAATTGAAATTGATTTTAATATATTTTATTTAACCCAACATATCCAAACGTATCCATTTAACATAATCAATATAAAAATCATTGAGATGTTTTGCTTTTGTCTGCTGTACCATTTCTCTGAAATCTGGAGTGCATCTTACACTTAGAGCTCAGCTCAGATCTGACTAGCCGGAGTACGCGTGCGCATGCCCCTGGGGGCTCATGCCTCCCAGAAGGGGCCGTGCACTTCTGGGCCGGCTACTCCGCAGCTGAAGGGGAGCCCCCCGCAGAAGGCGGGGAGCCAGCCTGGGACGGGCCAGGCCCCTGGGGAGGGCTCGCAGCCTCGGGGGGCCTCTGCCGCTGGGGTCGCACCGGCTATGTCCAGGCTCTCAGACCTGGGTTTTCAGACCCACGTGAGGATTCAAATCAGGAGATGGAGTCTGCGAAACTCCGCTTGGGTCAGCTTCTGCCCTTGTCGGGGGAGACGGGCGACCGATGTCACCTTCAGACCAGGCTGCGTCCACGAGGAAGAGCTCATTCCTGGAGAGGGAAACGGATGCCGGAAACCACTCACCTTTCTGTCCCTGGGAAGCCGCCCTTCTCCTCGCCCTGTCCTCGGGGACAAAGCAGTGATCGAGCACAATGCCAGAATCATTTTTTATTGCATCCATGATGTTCCCAGACAAGGGAGGTGGGAGTTAGCTTTGTACTCATCAGAGAGCTTGGGGATCTTTCCAAACTGGGCAAATTCCAGTGCCCCAGGAAGGGGGATCATCGGGGGTCACGGCATATGAGGAAAAGTAGAAGAAATGAAGCCTGGCTAGCCTGTAAAACAGAAGGTTCAACAAACGTCATGAAACCGCATGTTCTTAATGTTGGAAGAGACTTTGGAGCAGCACTTGGCAAACTCAACTGTGTCTGCCAATCCCCTGGGAACCTTGTTAAAATGCAGATTCTGGGTCAGGAGATCTGGGTTGGAAGCTACCAGGTCTTCACTCTGAGTAGCTCTAAGGTAGGCTAATAATTCTCAACCTTAACACCAGGTATGCATCACCTGAGCTTAAAGAACACTAAGCCTGGGCAACTAGCATTTACTTGTCCAGAGTGCAGCCTGGGCTCTGGGAGTTTGAAAAACTCCCCTGGTGATGCTAAAGTGAAGCGAAGTTTGCGCACCATGCCCTTGACCACGCTTCTCCACGTTTAGTGCGCATCAGAGTCACCTGGAGGGTGCGGCAAAGCAAAAGGTGCTGCGCCCACCCGGCTCAGCTGCTGGCTCAGCTGCTGAGGGCGGAAGGGGTTCTGGGGATGGCATTTCCACCAAGTTCCCAGGTGCTGCCCGCCCTGCGGGCCTTCTGGGGTCAGTGGCCTGCTCGCGGCGCCCCCGCCCGGCTCTCCTGCCTCCAGGTCGCCCCCGCTTTGCTTCTGCCTCCTGCCTTCTTGCCCACCCTGGGCCACTGCACACAGACAAGGCCTCTCTGGTTTCCGTTCCGTGAAAGGCTCCCCCGCCGCCGACCCCATCCCGACGGCGCGCTCGCCAGGACAGGGACCGCAGCGCTGCGGGAGACGGAGCGCGCGGGAGACGGAGCGCGCGGGAGCCCGGCGAGCACCCGCCCACCTCCCGCTCCCGAGGCGCCCACCCGGGGTCCCCGCGGGCGCAGCTGGCAGGGCGCGGGGTCGTCATGGCGACCGAGCCCTCCTCCCACGGCCGCCGCGCGGGGCGGGCCTTGGCTTCGCCGGGATTGGTGCGCGGGGCGGGCGTGGGGCCGCGGGGGCATAAAGGCGGCGCCGGCGCGGGTCTGCGCTCCGCTCCGCGTCCTCGGCCACGAGCTGCGCTGTCCTCGGCGTCGCCGGCGCCGCGTCGGAAGGTCAGTGAGAGCCCCTGGGCGCCGAGGCCCGGAGTGGGCGCTGCGGGGCGCCCCGGGCTCTGCGCCCCGGGCGCGCGTGGTGTCCTCGGCGTCGCCGCGCAGATGGCGAGGTCCGCGCGGGGCCCCCGGGTGCAGGAGCCGGGCGCGACCCCGGAACCCCCCTGGGTAGGGCGCTCTCCCCGGGGCCCCCTCCCCCAGCCGCCTCGTGCGCGCGGCGCGGGTGCGGCTCCATCCGCGGGTTTACCCAGTCCCGGGCAGCCAGCCCCTCGCGCCTCCTGCCGCCCCGCCTCTCCGGCGGGTCACCTGCGGCGCCCGAGGCCAGGCTCCCTCGGACCCATCTGTAGTTCCCAGCAGAGCTCCCGGGTGGCTCTTGCCGCACTTCTGGTGCTGCGATCACCCAGGCAGCCTGGCCCCTTTTCTCCAAAACCCCCGACTTCACTGGCGCGGAGAGCAGGGCTGCTTTCATTTTTAAAGCTGACATTTCTCAAGCCGCTACGTTGACCGAGCAGTCTGCGAAGTACGCCTCCCAGGCTGGTTGCTTTAATAGGCCATCTCCGCTCTGTAACGCAGGGCAGGAGTACTGAGTGTGCTGTTTCCAAAGGCGAGGCAGCGGGAGGTTTGCATGCACCCAGGCTCGGCAGGGAGTGGCACAGGCGCGTGTGGACCCACCAGGCCGGCCCCCGCTCTCTTCCCGGGAGAGGAGGGGGCAGGCGGCCTGGGAGGTGCCGAGCCCCTGTGCAGTTTTCTCTTGGTCTTCTCCCTTAGCTCCCTGGGAGCCACTCCTCGCCTGAGGGAAGCCCCTCGGGGTGGTGGAAGGAGAGGGCTTGGGGGTCAGTGGACCTAGTTTTTCTCCCCCTCCTTTCGTGGTAACTAGCATCCGCCTGAACTTGGGCGCTCCCTTCACCCTTCAAAGGGGGGCAGGCCTCTGGCGAGGGCGTGTAGAGGGCATCTGCTTCCTCAGCGCCGCCACCACGTGCCGAGCGTTCCCTTTGTCACTGCTGTCAAGGGGACACACTTATTTTTAATGCGCCAGGGGACTGAAAGCTGACACTGCCTTGCAGATTGTCCTATAAAAGTTTTTGATCTTTGAAGCAGAACACAATTACTGGGGTGGGAGAACCCAGGGAAGTGGGGGTGGGCGTGCTCAGCAGCGTAGGGGCCCTTACAGGTGAGGAGGGCCCGGGAGCTCATCAGTGGGCAGTTGCTGAGCCTGGGGAGAGCCGGTGCCCTGGAGCGCGGGGAAGGCAGCCGCGCCCTGACGAGCAGGGCACGGGTGGGGCTGGCGCGCCGCAACGCTTCTGGAGACCCCTGTTACCTCCGGAAACAGGTTTAAGCAGGTTTCTCAGCTGAGGGAAACCAACCAATAGGGCTTTCATTTGGGAGTTTGGGCAGGACTGGGGTTTGGTAGACACTAAACTGTGGGGTTTCTGAGGGCGGCACTGGGTGGATTTTCTAGTTCCTCGGCTCTGTATGTAGGTAAGTATGTACAGACCATTTCTGGGAGCTGGGCACTTTTAGAGTCACTCTTTTTTAAAAAAGGTTATTTATTTATCCCCACCCCCCTCTTTGTTTTGGGCTTGCAGTCTGCTGTCTGTGTGTTCTTTCGTGTCTGCTTGTCTTCTCTTTAGGCGGCACTGGGAACCGATCCTGGGACCTTCCAGAGTGGGAGAGAGGTGCTCAATCTCTTGCGCCACCTCAGCTCCCTGATCTGCTGTGTTAGAGTCACTCTTAATGTGCTGGACGCATCTCACTGCATCCTTTTTCACTGCTGATGGCTAGAGGCAGGAATTCAGATCTGGTGACAGCAAGAACGTGAAGGGAAACTGGTGGTACATCCTTGGGGACAAGGCCTATTGTGTTGGCTTCACTATTTCAGTTAGAACTTTCCCTTACCATTCTTGAAACAGAATTATCTACCTTCAGAGCAATCACAACTGAATTATTTTTTTCTCCGAGGAAGCTGAAAAAAACTTTTTTTTTCCTTTCTGAGAACATGAGGCATTTTATTTTTGTGGAATAGACAAACCCTTGATATTCTGTAGTTTCTTACTTTCTGGCTCTCAGGCATTGTGTTTAGCAAGTACTTAATGAACAGTAGGCACTGCTAGGAATTGCTCAGTGGCACTCACCGTTTTATGGGCTAAAACCAACATGTCCAAAACCAAACTCACTCGCCTGCTCAGCTGACTGCTGCCGGAAGCCCGTTCTTCCAGCAGCAGAAACTAGAGACCTCAGTACTAGCCTCGATTCCTTCACCAACCCACCCCCTCCAAACAGCTGAACTCTGAATCTGTATCTGCAGCACCCACTTCCCCTCCTGATGCCGCCACTGTCTCATTTCTGTTGTTAATCCAGATAGGTGCTGGGAGCTGGAAGAAGTCGTAGAATGACCGAGAGGGCTGTGTTGGGGAAGCACCCGGTTGTTTGTGGAGAGGAGTCTGCGGACCTGTTTCTTTTTCTCTCCTTGCAGTTAAAGTAAACAAGGTGTTGGGAGAGAAAGTCTGCTGGACTTTAATTTGACCCTTAAGAAGGAGGGCGTGGGAACCTTCTGTGACAGTTCCCCTATATAAATTTAATAAGTAGCTTGCAAGGCAGGTTTGGCTTTACAACAGCTGTTCTAAAGTGTCAGCTGGGGTCCCGGAGACCCTTTGGTGGGATCTGTGAGGTCAAAACTATTTTATGAATAATACTGAGATGTTTCTTGCCTTTTCCACCCCCTTCTCTCATAAGTGTACACTGCGGTTTTCCAGTGGCTATATTAGAAAACTCACTCTTTCAGCTCACAGCTATGCCATCTAGCTGCTGGGAAGGATGAAGTGACATGAGAGAGTCCTTTGACTCATGGAAGGGAGGAATTTACTCCAAGGAATTGGAAAAACTAAACGAGGAATGAAAATACACGAAAGCTTTTCTTGGCTTTAGTTATATTGTACCCTCATTTTGAGACCCCCCCCCCCCATTCAGGATCCCCTGAACAAAAGTGAACTGAAAGTCTTAAATGTGGACGTGATAAGCTCTTTAAAAGCCAAGCATTGTTTGTTACAGCTTCCTAGCTGGACATGAAAAGGCTGCTGAAGCATCCAACAGGGCAAGAGTCATCAAACTGCTCTGGCTGGAGTGACACACGGTAAAGCCTTGTTCAGATCGAGACGCTTTGAAGGAAATCACGGCGCTGCACTTTCCAACAATTCACTAGCTTGTTGAATTTTTGAAATTCAGCTACAAACGTGAAGGCTGAGGTAGTATCTTGACTGTAGAAGTGAATTTTTACCTTACAAGTGGAAAAACTTGCCGCCATGGGTGGATTTGCAGTTTTTCTTGTTTGTCTAGTGTCAGCAGCAAGGCAGCCCTGGAAAAATATCTTTAGTGAATGCTTCTCAGCAAACGCAAGTGGCACCAAAACATCCAGTGCTGGATAACTTGTCAAGCGCGTTTTTTTCTGGAATAACTGTGTTGAATTTGCATTGATGGTGCAAAAGCAATGCTGAGTAAAACTGCTGGCAGCCCAGCTCATCACACTGGCAGTCAGTGTATTTTTCATCGCCACACACTTACAGTTAAAAAAGGCCCAACTTTATAAGAATGTGCTGATGATAGATAGGAAAGATTTCTTCTTATACTTTTCATATAAGATAGTTTTTTAGCAATGATTGATTGCTGCATTTATTGTTGTATTTATTTTTTCTGATATTGATTCTGAATTGCTTTCACGTTTTTTCAGTTGTCATATGTACCCATACCGCACAAGAATAAGGGGCCATGGTCAGAAAATAAATTTACCATATTAACACACAAAAAAGAAGTACTGATGAATCAGTAATAATTATTAAATCTTGACCCTTCAATGCACAACTTTTGGGAATGAGAAGTACCCAGAAGGCACTTATGCTACGTAAGTATGATGACTGCCTTGCAGTAAAGCATTGTGTGTGGTTTGATTATGAGCTGAACGGGCCACTTTTTTTTCATAGAACACCAGCTATTTTCCTCGAAAGAATGACTGGTGGACTAACTCTGGTTATTGCTATTTGGGTATTCAGCAGACATACTCCAAAACTGAAGGAAGTGAGACACTTTAAGGAAACAACTAATGGTATTTGTTACCAATTAACTTATATCTGCCACCATGAGCTTGACAGCTTCCCAATATGTAGAAATTTTCTGATGAGCTCTGTGGCAGTGTTAACCAATACTGCTCTCTGGTGTGAACTGTGTTAACATTCAGAAGCTCTGTAGAACTCCCTGAATCAGCATTTTCCAAAAGACCAGTGCATGAAGTTACAAAATCATGCAGAGTAAAAAGATCCATTCGAAGAACAAGGAGACCAGTGGATTTTAATACTAACAGGGCATAAAAGGGTCATTGATATGGTTTCAGATTCCATATTGCAACTAACCTTTAAGAAACTACCACGTGTTACATTTTGGAGCAGTGTCAAAGATGAATATTCAGAATTATCTGAAAAGGCTATTAAAATGCTTTCCTATTCCCACTACTTCTGTGTAGAAGTCTGGATTTTCTTCATGTCCTTCAATCAAAGCAGCAGCAGGTTGACTACAGAAGCAGATATGAGAATGCAGCTGTTTTCTGTTAAGGCACACATCAAAGATCTACAAAGTGAAATAATGCCACTCTTCACTAAATTTTTTTGGTTTTCGAAAATATGTTTAACGTGTCTATTTTAAGTGAATAAATATGTTAAGAACATTTCTCAGTTTTGACTTCTAATTACAGTAGATATTGATAGATATTGCCTACCTGAACAAAAGGTCTTTGGAGCCCTCACTTCTTAAGAGTGTAAAGGAGTCCTGAGACCAAAAAAAATTGAGAACTGCTTACCTAAGAGTGTTTAACTTGGCAGTGGCAAGATAATAATCTTGACTTGGAAGAGCTACATGCATAGAAAGTTAGAGGTGTGTGTGTGTGTGTGTGTGTGGGTGTGTGTGTGTGAATAACCATTAAAGCTATTCAGCAAGACAATAGTGCTGCTTGGTGGCTCATAACTGGGCTCTGGAAGGGTGGTGGTTGCCAGGGTTACCTGCCCTCGTGCAATAAAACGGTGATGTAGAGCGAGCGCCACATGACAGCTATTGACAGAGGAAGAGGAAGAACCGGCTCAGTTACGGATTGTCTGCATTAATAAACTAAAACACTTTATGCTCACTTAGGTAATTGTTGGGTGCTTTGTGCTACCCTTTGTGGGAAAAGAGAAGGTGAATACAGTTGTACCTCTTTTGGATCTTCAGGGTTTGGCTTTTCCCTGAAAAAGGGAAAATGGGGAAATTTTTCCAGCTGTGGCCATTCATTATTTTGCTTTTGGGAATTGGGGATTGTCTTTGAGTTTCAAATGTTCCGGCAAATCCAGTCACTTCTTGGCTTCCTCAGTGTCCCTCTTGAACTTGCTGAAATAACTGACTCTAAGAATCAGACTTCTTACCTGGTCTCAGGTGGGTGATTTCTGCAAAGAGGTCCTCTGAGGGCTGGTTGATGAAAAGCCCGGGCTGTTCCTGTAACAGCCCCTCCGTGGGGCTTGTCGTGTGGACCACTCCCTTAAAAGAAGCAGTGCCATTAAGAGGGAAAATGACTGGACTTAAGCACCAGGATTGAGGGGTACGCAGTGTATTGTTATCAACAGGAACACAAAGGACTTATTTGGGAATTGAAATGTTAGGTTCTCTTTGTGTCTTTTACTTGTGGTTTTCCTTTTATCTGGCCTTAAAACCGGGGTACACCGTGCTGGAACTACTGGCGGCCATCTCTTCTGCCGCCAGTCTTTTCTTTTAAACAGTCTCGTAGCTCATTTTGGTGTGCTAGAGAATACGAAAAGCCCATAAGAGGGCGCGTACACTTTTAGAGGCTGTGTTTCTATAATTTGGACTACGATATGATTAGGGAATATAAGAAAACTGCCACTTCTGGCCTTTTTGACTTAGAATTAGTTTATCTTCTCAAGGCACAGAGTTGAGTACCGTGCAGAGTAAATTCAGTTTTTTAAGCTGGAAGTGCCTTTGTCTGTGGTTTACTTTTTCTCCTTCTGCAGTACATATTACTGAGGTCTTAAATCTATTATCTTGGGAGGTAGGTGGTGTGGGCCACCAGAGTTGACCTGGAAAGTTACTCACTAGTTACAGGGACTCTTAAAAGTCCGTGAGAGGGTCCTGGTGGGCCAGGAGCAGGCGGCTGTGCCCATACCTGGAGCAGGTGTGATCGCCTGCCTGGCTGTCAGAACTAGCAGAGTAAGCTGGGCTTCTCCGATTTACTATTTGTGACCTGCTTGCATTTGGTGACAGAATGGGAAAAATACAAGCCCCTGTGCATGCATCCATTCTCCAGCCATCCGTGATTGGACCGTCTTGACCTCTCCTCGGCAGAGCTCAGTGTGAAGGAAACCCCGCAGGGGTCCCTCTGGGTTCTCGTCCCGAGCAGATGAATTGGCGTCCACACGGGGATGGTCAGGAGAGCAACGCAGGGCAGGAGACGGGGTGTCTCATCTGCCTTCCCATTAAGGGTTTTTCTCGAAACAAAGAAAGTTAACCATTAGGGTGACATTCCTAAGAAGGGTCTGGGAGAATTAGTTTTTGCTTTTCTCAGTTAATCTTAAAATATGCATGTACCTGGTGTCAGGCAGTCTTGGGTGATAAGGAAGGGGCTGGTGGATGGAGAAAAGATAACGAGTGAGGAAGTGCATGGTCTGACATTTTGGTGGAGCTCAATCTGGTTAATGCTAGATCAGCAGCTGTGCTATGCTTGGGAGCAAGAGTCCCGTGGACTTTTTCTGACATTATAAGGTACGGTGCAGTGCCTTAATATCTCAGCTATACTGGGTTTTTCTTGTACTACAAGTGGTCAAGCTGATAGTGAATAGGCACTAGAGTTAAATAAAATACATGTGCTCTTTGAAGACATGAGAGAACAGCTTAAGACGGCCCTTCCAAAAGAGACGGCAGTGCATGGGAACCCCTTCTATCTTCCATGTAACATTTATGTAACCTAAAGCTTCTTTAAAAATAAAACATAAATGGCAATAAAACAAATAATCCCGCCTTACTAAATATTGTTGGTGGGATGGACAGTGATGTCCGCTGTTCCCCTAAATCTCGGTTGGTGTCAGCTAGTTCAGTTCTAAATCCCAGCTTGGCCTTTGTTTGCCTGGACTTGGGGTGGAGCCACATCTTATCCGTTTATCACAGGACGCTGCGCCCGGCTCGGCTGGCTCCTGTGCGCACACTTGGCAGTCTCTTCAGTTGGCTTCTCGGATGCAAACACGTGGCTTTGCTCGCTAGCTGAGACCTGAGGGTTGGTTTCAGTCAGAGGGTGCTCTCCTGAGCTTGAGTGGAAGGCTGTACGATTAACCCAGCTCCTTTTTCGTTGCAGGGTGTTTGAAAGGAAGATGCTGGCTGTCAGGAGGCTGAGCCAAGCTGCCGGCCAGAGGCAGCTGGGCCCGGCGTGTGGCTGGCGGCCGTCTGTCCTGCCCGCCCGCTTCCTGGGCCTCCCCGCGTGGCAGATCCCGGCAGACGCCGGCTTCCACTCTGCCTCTTTCTCGGAACTAGACCATCCACGTGTCTTAATTACAGGCAGGTTCTTTCTTCTTTTTTCCCCACATTTGTGATACCGAGCAAAACCGGGTTCTTTGCTCCCGACTACACTTCCAGATGAGACAGCCGTAGCTATCATGTTACGCTTTTCTTAGTGACTCTGTGCTTGCTCGAGTGTCTGCCCTGTTTTCGAATGACCTCCTGGTTTGCCTTTCCCTCGTTCACCCTTTCACACGTCCCCGTCCCGTGCTGACGGGGTTTTGGCTAGTCCCCCCAGAGGCTAGCATCCTCCGCTTCTGGCGGCACCTGCAGCAGCCAAGCCTCAGAGCCCTGGACAGTCACGAAGGCTGTAAGTGGGCAGCTTCCCCAGCTTGCTTGGAGGTCACCCAGCTTCCTTGTGGTTTTTCCTTCCTGCACCCCTGCCTCCCCTCTTCCTCGCAGCCGCTCCGTGCGGGAGGGAGCCTTGTCTCTAATAGCACCATCTCCTGGAGCTCGTGCTCTGAACGCTGAGCTGGGTCACTTAGGGTAAAGTCAGCAGGGGTTACAGGAGGCCAGCCTAGGGCTGGACCTGATCAGCTGGGAGCTAATGCAGCCTGGATAATCAGTGTTGGGCAGATTTGGGTTAAAGTCTCACCTTTTTCTCTGTTTAGGGGGTCTTGGTCAGCTTGGAGTGGGGCTTGCTAACTTTTTGAGGTAAGAACCCTTTAACCTGAAATACAAAACCTGAGTTCTTAAGTATGTGATGCTTGGCTCTGGCGCCTTTGAACCATCTGTTCTCCTCCCCTTGTCCCTGACCGTTTTACAGAAAGAGCGTCTCTGTGGCTTTTAAAAGTGCCTTTCATTTGTGCCTTTTAATATCACAGACGCGTTGCACGCCCTCGATTCGGTGCTTCCCGCACTGGTGCTTTGTGCTCTCACTTTTCTAGCTTAGGCAGAGTGAGACACACATCTCCAAATGAGTTACTGGGACCCTTGTTTTAGCTGTTGGTTGGCATGGAGAGGGAAGTGCCCGTAGAAGGTGGACAGCGTGTGCTGGAGGGAGCTAAGAATTCAGAGGGAGAGGTGGAAACTCTAGGGGCGATGGGGAGAAATTGGTGACAAGTGCAGGGAAGCTGATGGGCTGAGAGTATATAAATAGAGGGGCCGTGGGCAGGGAAGGAAAGGCTTGACTGTGGCAAGCACTGAAGGCGGGTGTGTTGTGGGGGCAGGATGGGGGGAGGAGGGAGGGAAGAGGGGCGAGGAGGGCAATGTGCAGCTCCTGCTTAAATGACTGCTGTCGTAGAGCCAGCTCTGTCCTAGACGCTGCCAGCTAGTGGTTCTGATTTTCCCTTTAGGAAGCGATTTGGAAAGCACAATGTGATCTTATCTGACATACGGAAACCCCCCGATCACATCTTCCAGAGTGGTGAGAAATTAAATGCCCGCCCTTCC
>JAQZBX010030061.1:16293-27088 GCA_029593785.1 Cabassous unicinctus | reverse complement strand
TCGTTGGACAGGCAACTTCTCCCAGAAACTCATCAACGACCCTTCGTTGGACTTTCATCGGAGCCATTGGTTTGCAGCCTGCCTGTGGAGCCTGGACTTGTGCATCCCCACGGTTGCGTGAGAGACTCTTTTAAAATCTCATATCATTGACGGATATCTCCTGTTGATTCTGTTTCCCGAGAGAACCCTGACTAATACACCAAGGATCATGTCTCCTTCATCCTGGCATCTCCAGAGTCTGGCACAATCCTTCCCATATGGTCATACCTCAGTCACTGTGGTGTGTTTAATTGAAAGCAGTGTGGCAGTGTGCTCCACTCCTGGGGCTGTCAGAACACCCACCCGCTGTAAATGACAGCCAATTCTGTACTTGATCCCCCATCACACAGCTCCTGCACACAGGACTCAGAAACATGGCTCTGACTGAGCACACTGACTTGGTTCCACGACCATCTGAGTGGGCCTTTGTTCTTTTCGGAGAAGGAAGAGGCACCTGCCCTAAGGAGAGGTGAGTCAGGCAGCTCCAGTGCCTGACCTGACTTTCATCTCCAGCCTGTGAATTTTTAGGCAGCTTTTTTCTCAACAGGACCTAATTAAGGATATGGATGAAGACAAGCTTTGCCCGCACTTAGACCTGGGTAAACCCTGGAGCTAGTCACTTTGTTCCAAGGGCTGCACACAGTGAGAGGAATTAGCTGATGGGCGAGGTCTGTGCTTGCGTCCTTAAGGACGCAAGGTGATGCTTAATTCTTTATAGTTTTCTGTGTTGAAAGGATTTTTGCTCTAAGCACAGATTAATTTTACAATCAGAATAATTATTCAGCCACTTTTAGAAAGGTCCAGGGAGGCTGGGCTCTTTGGTTTCTCAAAACACATCCTGCGTAAGGCAGCCCCCTCCCCATCCTGTTCCTTCTTGTGCCTCTGGAAGTGCTCACATGTTCACTGACCTCTCAGCAACGTCCCCACGTCTCAAGTCCCAGCTCTCTGCAGAGAGCTTTGGCCAACCTCCCCTGATACTTCTTCTGGTAAAGTTCGCCAGTGCCTTCAGGCTGAAACTTTCTCTTATTCTTGTATGCATTGCTTTACAATTTTTATAATTGATTTTGCTATTTTTGTATAATTGATTTGTAAGTATTCAACTAATACATGAATAAATTTTCCTTGTTAAAATCACCCCTGGTCTTCCCCTCTCCAGAGTTGTCACTATTACTAACTGGTATATTTCCTTCCAGATCTTTTTGTTATACACTTACGTATATCATCCACAGATACTACATAGTCCCTTGTTTTCTTTTGCTTTCTCTTCTATTTTTATAAATAGTATCATATTGTCAGGTTTTGCAACTTTATTTTTTTTGCTCAATATTATATCATGAAGATCTATTCATTCAGTATATCTTTCTTTTTAAATGCTGCATAGTATTCTACAGTATATTTGGTAACTCCCCATTGTTGAATATTCATATTGTTTTAAATTTTCATTATTATAGGTAATGAACACCTTGGGCGTGCCTCCTCGTGCACAAGGGTTTTATTAAGGACAGTTACTGAGAAGTGAAATTGCTGGGTCAGATGGTACATGAAATTTGTTTTTTTGTGTGTGTGTTTTTTTAATTTTAGTACACTACCAGATTTCTCTTCAAAGTGGCTGTACTAATTCATATTTCCATTGGGGGTTGTATGAGAGTACCTGTTTCCCCACATGCCTGTCAACACTAAAATAGTATCAAACTTTTTAATTTTGCCAGTCTGGTGGGTACAATGTATCATTGTTTTGATTTTTTACTCTGATTATTGGTGAGTTAGAACATATTTTCCTCTGTTTATTTGTACTTCTTCTTGTGTAAGAGGAAGATATGACTTACTCATATTTTTTAAAAAAACTTTTTTCTGTTTTTTATTTTTTAATTGTTTGGTTTTTTTTCTTATTGGTTTGTAGCAGCTCTTTATATGTTCCAGATAATAATCCTCTGTCATTTAGATGCATTGCAGAAATCTTCCTTTAGCCTTTGCCTTGTCTTTTAACTCTGAATGTTGTCTTTTGTGTTCTGCATTTTTAAAATGGGAACAAATTTACCCATCATTTTCTCTCAGTATTAATTTCTACTGGCTCAAAGATATGTATGAAAATGCATTATATTTTTGCCTTTCCTTTCTCACCTTGCTAATACTGGTGTGCATGTGCTGTGAAGAGTTGGGGATCCTGTCTGGGTGTGCTGCCCTCCTAGTACACGTCCCTGAAGTGTCCTTAAACCTACTCCAAGGAATGATACCAATTCTGGAGTTTAGAATTATTTACTGTTTCATAGACTCTTGTCTTTGTAAGGTCTTAGTTAGCTTTAACTGTACATTCCAGGGGGAAAAAGAAACTTATTACTAGATAATCAAGCAATCAGGGAGTCCAGGAGATATGAAAAAAAAAAAAGAGCTCTTTTCTTTCATTCATTCAGTCAGTCAACAAATATTTACTAAAAGCCTACGATATATCAGGTACTTGGCTATAAGTCTGAGATACATCTGTGAACAAAAAACAAAAATCCCTTCCTTTGTGGAGCTGACATTTTAGCTACATAGTTCTCTCACTTGTCTCAAGTAATTAGTATCAAATTCTCCTTGGAGAGGGACCTGGGGACCCACCTCCCTGGTCTCTTCTGTTTACCTCTGTCTGTGCTCTGTTGGCCATTTTCTCTTCTGCCAAGGATCCCAGCTCTCAGTGAGCAGTATAATTGTGGTTCCCCCCCTACCCAATGGATCAGAATATGGAGAGCAGCTTTAGTTCCTTCAGGTGCCTCCAAGTGAAACAACCAAAAGCAAACAAACCTTTCTGTTATCACTGGTCTCCCTGCTTCCATCCTCCCCCTCCTTCAATCTTTTCATAACCTTTTGAAAATTGTCAGGTCCTGTCACTTCTCGCCTTAAAACCCCACGTGGTATGACCCCTTCACCTCTCTGACCTCACCGCCCGCTCATCTCACCCTTGTTCACACTCGTCCAGCCACGATGGCCAACTTGCTGCTCCTGGAACTTGCTGCCAGTCAGAGTCCTTGGCAGTTGCTATTCCTTCTTCCTGGAATTCTTTTCTCCCAGATATTTGCATTAGTTGCTTCCCCACTTCCCTCAAGACTTTGTTCAGATGTCACCCTCTAAGTGGGACAATCCTAAGCACCTATCGAAAATAGGAAAACCCCTTCTCCTATTATATCTTTTCCATACACTTATCGTTTTTATACACTTTATAATTTACTTGTTTATTTAGCTCTTGTCTGCATGTCCTATAGAATGTGAGCTCCATGAGTTGGGAGCTTAATCCCGAGGGCCTTTAGTCGTGCTTGGCCTATGGCAGAAAGACACACAAAAAGTATTGGTTGAATGAATGGATGGATGAGGATGATTTTTCTTTTTTAGAAAAACTCTGGTGGGTTAGAATGTTAACAAATTCACTGTTAACTTTCCTCTTCTTTGCCAAAGACCCTCTTCTGTTATCTTGGTTTGATAAGGACAAGGCACCAAAAGTAAACTCAGTAAGTGCTCTGCTTCCAGGGTAAGTTGGCAGATGGAGAGAAGCCTCATCATACCACAAAGGCAGACTTGTATTTCTTTATATTTTGCACGATTCAGAGTATGAATTTATGGATATCAGAAAAAAGATAAAGCACTCTCTCACCTTAGCCCAGCTACCTACCAGCTGAGGGACTACATTGATTTTTGCCTTTGTCTCTGTTTGGGTTTCCTGTCACTTCTCTCTTTTCCAAAGGCTTTTCGAATGTTCTGCAAGAAGAGATCAAAAGGTTTAAATAAAGAAGAAATTTTGTTTTGACATCTGCCTTCTCTAGCAGTATCTAGATAGAATCTGCTCGTATCTAACAAGATGTAGTTTGGAGGTAGAGCAATGCAGAGGAATACTAAGCAGTGACTGGAAGAAAGGACCTAGAGCTAGCCATACTGACTTAGAAAGGTTAATAAAAAGCAGGCTCAAAAGTGTATGGATTTCTTGATTGCATTTTGTAGAAAAAGAGCAACCCCGAGTGAGTGTATGTGTGTGAGAATAAGCGCACATGTATAAAATACACCTACAAGAATAAATACCAAACTGTAGCACTGCTATTATTGTTGGCTTTTTTAGGTGGGAAAAGAATGGAAATGGGGGATATTTCACTTATTGTTGAATAAATTTCTATATTATCTGAACAATTTAGAACAAGAATATGCTATTCTATAATTAGAAAAATTCAATAAAGCTAACTTTAAAATATTTTCTGCAGCTCTCAATAGTTGTTTTTTTTGTTTTTTTGTTTTTTTGGCAGTGCCTGGAATAAACAGCAGAAATGATGTGTCAAGGAGCTGGAAACAGCAACAGGTCCCTCCTGGGCCTTCTACAACTATATTTTTAGTTGTTTCACAGGGTATGAATAAAAGGAATGATTACATAAGAGATATTAAGTTAACCTTTTATAGTGCTTTATAGTTCATGAAAAGTGTTTCTTTTTTATTAACACATTGAAATTACTCAATCTTCACAACAGTCTGGAGAGATGGGCTCTAATGTCTCCTCCATTTTATAGTTAAGGAAACAAGTTCTGAGAAGTTAAATAGCTTGCCCAAGGTGACAGATTCAGTAGATCCTTGGGGCTATCTGCCCTGTTAACAAGAAGTAACCTTCTTTGGGAACTGAACCCCTCATCCACAGGCTTGAGCCCACAGCTGCTCTGTTCATCCTACATCGCTGCAGATAACTGACCCAAGCTGACCCAATCAGATTTTCTTTCCCCAGCAAACAGAATTTGGGCCTGACAGTCACCGTCCACATATGGCTAGAAAACCCAGGGGCTCACATCCCAGGCCATCTTCTGCCTGCTGCGTGGGCAAGGGCAGGCGCGGTGAAGCAGGCACAGAGAGGCGGTGAGGAGCAGCAAAGAAAGAGCCCTGCTCTGCCTTATCAGCTCCCGACACATTTCCTTCCTGAGGCTCAGCTGCAGTCCCACTGTTGGATTCCATGAGACATCCCCATATCTTAACCTAGCTGGAAGTTGGTGCCACCTACTTGAAATCAAGGAGTTCCATGACCCTGAAATCAAGGAGTTCCAAGGAAATGACAGCAGAGATCCAACCCAAGTCACCCACTGCAAGTCCCTCATGCTCTCTTTGGCCCTATCTCCTCCGTGCTACTTCTTCCACCATTTGAGTGTCATGTCCATTCACAAATGCTGTCACCAAGCACTCAAGGCTTCTGCTAAGGGTAATACAGGAGTGGGAGAGGATTGTGCTGCTACAATAACACAGCTGCAGAAGCCTGTGGCAGCAGCTGTTCTGCTCCAGCTGGATTTATTTGGCTGTAAACACTTCACTAATGTTGTGTGTGGGTATGGGAAGCACACCTCCGTTTCACATAAACAGCAGGCTGCATCACCTCTCCATATCTCGAGGGATTCCAGAGAGGTGTTTGTTGTTGTTATTTATTAATAATCATCCATAAACACATCCAAAGCCTGATGTAAGTTTCACAGGCCTAAGTGTTGGGGGTGTGCAGGTGTGTGGCAGGGAAATGAGAGGAAGAAAAAGCATTGCTTTTAAAACATGCCCATCTTCCCTTTTCTTCTTTCTCCAAATTCATTCTGATTAGAAACCTGAAAAGTATAGTGCGGTAGACAGATTACTGTAACAGTCCCAATTCTCAACCACCACACATCCACCCCATCTCACGTTCTTTGCCAGATAACTTTGTAGGCCCCTCCCTCTGATTCTGGGCCAGTTCAAGTGGCTTGCTTTGGCTAATGGAATTCTAGCAAATGTGAGGCAAGAAGAGTCTTGAAAGGTTCTGCGCCTTCCTACTCCTTCTCTTCATCCTCTGTAGTTGCTATGAGAAAATGCCCAAACTAGCCTACAGGAGGATGACAGAGAGAGCAGAGCTGAATCACCTTGGTGAGAGACTGACTATACAAATGGATAATGACCAGGAAACTCTGGCTCACTTCCTACAACCGTCAGTCCAGGAAGCCGGCTATTATCTACGGCAAACATCCCAGGAAGTGAAACCACAATCCATGTAACAATTGACCCAAAATAGCCAGGACTTGATTGATAACTGATAGCTTCCCTAATTTTGCCCCACTTCCAACTCAGGGCTAACCAGAGAAAGCCAAATATGCTCCCCTAACCAATCAAATAAGATATATAGCAAGCTCTGAATTATCAGCCTTTATTTGTTCTCATTTGGGTGTTCTTCATTTATTTCCACATCAGTCAAAGCCATCCTAGATCAATCAGCATGACAGCCAGCTGACCTCTCAACATGCAAGCAAGCTCAGCTGAGCCCAGAAAAACTGCCTTTTGAGCCCAGCCTAAATCATCAACCTGCAGCCTCCTGTGCTAAATAAATGCCCCTTGTTGTATGCCCACTGGGGTCTCGTGGTTGTTTGTTATGTGGTTTTACTGTGGCAATACATAATTGATTCATATGACAAAAGATATATCTGCATAGGCCACTATGATGCATTCCTTAGGCAACTATTGGTTACGTAAGTTTTAAAAGAGTTCCAATAGTCCACCAAACAGATCAGATATAAAAGCAATCTGACCATAAACCAGACTTCACCATCATTTCTCAGGCAAAGGAAACTGCTAAATCCCCACTTTTCTCTGATTGTGTGTGCAGCAGAAGCCTTCAGCTGTGGCATTTGGGGTTATCTGTCCAGTTCCCTAGAACTCAATTAGTCTTTTTGTAGATTTCAGTTTCAAAAGAATGCCAAAAGCCCCTCTTACCCTCCACCAAAGAAAGATAAAGATTGCATGGCTTTCTGGTTAGAGTTTACAGTTATGCGGTGAAATCTGAGATATACATTAAGGGTTGATAAAGGGATCTCTTGACGGCAGTCATTAAGACTTAGCCGTGGCCCCTGACAGTCATCTGCACTGGCCCACTGGAGGCCTGGCCAATCCTGCCAGGTATGGCTGTGGGCAAGGTCGACTATGTAGCCTCCAGCGAAGGACAGCTATTGAGAGCAAGAGGGAGGTTGAAGGGGTATGGAGGGGAAGCAGAAAGACAGCTCGCCTAATATGAAAACTTTACCAGGGCTGGAGGCAGGGGTTCCTGACCCAGGCTAGACATTATGTAAGAATCCCAAAGAGGTAGAGATTTCCCTTGCCCCAAAGGGCTCCCCCAGACTTTATAATGCTGGGTCCATCTTGGGAGAAAACTCTAGAAGAGTTAGAGGGGACCCAAAAGAAGAGATTCACATTAAGTAAGGAAAGCAAAGAGAGTAAGTGGCACTAGTCTCCATAGCCACAATATCTAGTCCCAGACTGAATGGACCTAGCTCCAAGGCAGGGTTGGAATGTGTCCGCTTAGCAAGTTGAGATTATCTGGATGCTGCACCTGCTGCAAAGCTGGGAGTTTTGAGAAATGGAGCTCTAGACCAATGGTTTCTCAGATTTCTAATTTCTCAAATTAGCAAAATATTTTAAATGGGGGTGGGACCTACGTAGGGTAATGTAATGGTCAAGTTCATGTGTCAACTTGGCCAGGTGATGGTGTCCAGTTGGTTGGTCAAGCAAGCACTGGCCTATGACTGTGAGGATGTTTCATGGATTAAAATCATCAGTAAGTTGATTGCATCTTTGGCTGATTACCTCTACAATCAACTGAGAAGATTGCCTTCAACACTGAGAAAAGTCTCATGCAATCAGTTGAAGGCCTTAAGGGAGAAAGGATGATTTCAGCAGTGAGAAGGGAGAATTTCCATCTCTACTCAAGTCAGCCAGCTTCTCCTGGGCAAGTCATCAAAAACCTTCATCAGAGTTCCCAGCTTGCAGCCTGCCCTATGAAATTTGGACTTGCCCATCCCCACAGTCATGTGAGCCAATTCCTATTTTAAAAATCTAGTAATATTTACATTATATATATATATATATAAAATATATCTCCTGTCGGTTCTCCTTCCTTAGAGAACCCTAACTAATATAGATTGTCAACTTTTAATCTTGTAAAATGACAGATTACTTTTAAAGAAAAATTCCTACTCTTCTATCACCATTATTTTTCATAAAAGGATTTTTGACCTGAAATAAGAGATAAGAGCATGATCTCAGTATAAAGAACAGTCTCCCCCCTCCCGAAAATTAGTTGCAATCTTATACCATCATATATTTTTATATTTTCCCATTTCACTTTCGACTGGTGACAATTCCATCATGAATGAATCACCATGCCTACTTTCCCTCTTTGCTAGCTGTACCTTGCTGCAAGACTGGTGTTGAAAGGAATATATTTCCAGGGTTCCTGGAAGAGCCAGAAGACAGAGTACTCCCCCATTCCAAATGAAGTCTGACATCTTTATGTGGTGGTGGGTGGGGTGGTAAGGGAAGTGGGCAAGAGGGAGAGCAGAAAACTCCACCTCCTGTGATGAAGAATCAGGGCGAGATTGAGATGCACCTCATCCCAGGTGCTCTCCTGAAACAGCCTAATACAGCCCACTCATTATTCTTTTTCTCCACCTACTCCCCATTTTTCTCTGAACCCTCTCTCCTCTTCTTCCTGCTCCTCCTATCAGCACGGTGATTCATAGAGCAGTACTTATGCCAAATATGCTGCCTTAAAAAAAAAAAATCCTCTACCATCTTGGTCCTTGCATTTAAATTCAGACATTACAGAATGTATAACCTATTTGGAGAGAAGGATAAGCCAAAATTATTTTCTGTAGTTGCAAAACATGCAACTTCTATTCATCATCTTTATGCTTCTGTGATGTCATGAAGTGTAGTCATAATCCCAGAATGGTTGCTGCAAACATGAAATAATTAACTTCTGAAGGGATTACCTCGACCCACAGCTCAGTTCTTAATAGCAGATGGGGGAAGCTGAAAATGCTAATAGCGAGATAATTGGAATAGATTGGGACTCTCCCGGATACTTGCAGGTGTTGAAATGTGAACAATGTAGACATTTAAATATAAAGAAATGTGAAATAACTTCCACCACAAATTACTTAGTGGATAAAGCTGGAGTAAGCTTCCTCTAAGGCAGGGCTTCTTAACCAGGGGTCCATTTGGAAAGATTTCAGGGGGTCCGTGAGCTTGAATTGAAAAAAAAAAAATCAACTTATTATCTTTATTTTCTTTGACCTCTAATTGAAATGATGCTGAGTGTCATAAAGCTATCTATTGCTACATTCTGAGAAGGGGTCCGTGATTTTCACTTGACTGGCAAAGGGGTTTGTGGAACAAAAAAAGTTTAAGAACCCCTGCTCTAAGGTGGAGCTGGAGGGAATCTGCAGGCTCAGAGTGCCTGTGGAAAGCAATGTAACTCCCCTAGGTTTGGCCACCAGAGACAAGTTTGGAATCCAATTTCAATAAGAAAATAGCCTCCCCAGCACTTTTGAGCGCTTAGTTTATCCCAATCACTCTTGGGATTGAAGTGATGAGGAGGAGAGCATCTCCCTCCCTCCCTCTCTCCCTCCCTCCCTTCCTTCCTTCCTTCCTTCCCTTCTTCCTCATTCCTTCCTCTGGTCAGAGTTAACATCAAAGTTTCACTTTGTTTAAAAATGGAAACATTTCAAGTCTTTTTACTAGCATCCTTGAATTAAGATAACATAATTGGCAGTCTTCCTGGTCCCACTCAAGCCTGGTTTGTTTTACTTTAAAACCCTAATTTGCTTCTTTAGAGGCCAGGAGGCATGAAATGCAGGTGACCTTTTGATGCTTAGTTTTCCCATCAATATTCCCAGTTACCCCGTGATGCAAGTCCAGGCCTGGGGGCTGGGGGAGGGAGTGGGAAAGGCAGAGTGGTTGGGTGGCTCAGGCTGGCACTGGTGAGGACGGGGCTGTGTTGCCAGGCTGGGCTGGCAGCCCCGGGTGCTGAGTTGCCTGGAGCGAGATCTGGGTTAGGGGACACACTAGCAATCTCTAAGGAATGCTAAAATGTTTCTGGGAATGTAACAAGATGGAGAAAATTGTGTTTACCAGAACCCTTTTGAAGAAGAAAAAGTGAAGAGCTCATTTGATAAATTGCTTAGGGGGACAGAGAAGGCTTTGAGACTGCTGCTAGACTTGTTGAAGTAAGTGTTATATGAGGCTATTGCCTGAGCAGGGGATGGGAGTTGGGGTGGGAGCTGAATTGCTTAAACCAATAGAGGAGAGGCAGGGTGCCTCCATAGCCACCCTTCTGCCATATCCACCTGCTAGTTCAGCCTGCTCTTGAAACAGATGTCGAGCAAATTTCTCACTGGTTTGAAAAGATTCCAAACTGCTCAGGACACCCACAGGCCTGTGATGGCTCGAGCTGTGGCACTGCGGCGGTGGGGTGAATCCCTGGCAGGGCTGGGATCTGTGGGGAGAGAAATAGACTGTGCCAGGACAAAATGAGCCACAGGCCACAGGAACAGAAAACAGCAGTTCCAGGGGCAGACGAGATCAAATGAGCGCTGCCCCTATCTGCAGGGGAGAAGTATGCCCAGTTCCTTCACCCACGTGTGAGCACAGTTTCTCTGCGATTGTGATATTCATATGGCTAAAGCAGAGTAAGATAGATTGAGTTTGAAACTCTTCGTCATTGTCATTCCTCCACAGAGCTCTGTCTGGACCCTCAGGGGCTGCCTCCAGGAGAAGGGTGGAGCCAGGTAAGAGTAGTCGGCTTTCCTCAGAGGATGACAGTACCAGTCTGCTCACCCAACACAAACCGAGTGTACCTAGGCCTGAGCTGGGTGTGGGGATTACTTGGTTCCTGACCAGGTCACCGTCAGGCAAAGAGCCGAGTGGTAAAGAGTTTATGACAGGGGGGCGGATGTGGCTAAAATGGTTGGGC
>JAQZBX010030061.1:0-16193 GCA_029593785.1 Cabassous unicinctus | reverse complement strand
GTGTGGTGGGTTGAAACCCTATACATGATGCATTATAGAATGTCACTGTGTGAGGACAAGAGCTGTGCCCTTTTGTGTCCCTCATAGTACCCAGCACGATGTGGGTATGCGGAGACTGTCAATTATCCTTCAATATCTATTCTCTTCCATTCTTTCTTTCAGTAACTGGACCAAGTTTCCACTATGCACCTGAGCGTCCAGCTGGAAACTACATTGCCCAGCGTCCTTGCCAGTGAGCGGTGGCCATGTAGCTGGGTTCTGACCAGTTGTGAGAGGAAGGAAGGGGTACAGTGTCCAGATCAAATCCTTGAAAGGGAAGCTGCTCACATTCTATGTTTGTTTATTTCTTCCTTCCTGTGGCCAGAACACAGACATGGTGGGACTGAGCCACCTTCCATCATGGAGGTGATGCCAATACCTCCAGGTAACATTAGAGCAACAAGGGAAAGGGAACTGAGTCCTTGAGTGGCCTCAAGGAGCAGAGTTGCCTACCCAACCCCGGACCACCTTCCACCATGTGGGAGAGAAACGAACTTCTATCATATTTTGGGGTCTCTGTTACAGCAGCTTAACTTGTACCCTAACTATTACACTGGGCTCAGTATGGTTGCCCAAAAGCTCTGCTAAATTATTTTTGGAAATTCATAAAGAAAAAGTCAATAAATAGCTAATGAGGACAGCCCTAACACAGAACGGAAGTGACAGTGGTGAGGAAGTGTTTTACAACAATCTTGCTGGCACAGAACAGTAGAAGTAAACAGAAGATTTCATTCATCCTTGATGGATATAGAGAACGCATTCGTGGGCTACACTGAGAGCTGGCCAAAACAAGGTAGCAAAAAGAGAAGCCCCCAGGGATGGGAGCTCTGTGACTCAGACTGTGCAGCAGCCCAAGCAGCGACAGGATTCCTTTGTGCTTACAGCCAACGGGCATTAGGGCTTGAACTGCTCCTGACACTTGCCTAAAAAAAAAAGTGGCCCTGGGCTCAGTGCTCTCTCACATCCATCGGACTTGAGCCAGGAGGCAAGGCCCCAGACCACCCTCCTCATCCATCCTAGATGCTCAGAGGCCCAGCACGCCACAAAGCACACTTTGTGGGTCTGACAGACCAATGGTCACAGGAGAAATGAGCTTCTCTGAGCATGAGGCCAGTTGTGAGCAGGACCGAATGCACAAGAAGGCTCCTGACTGTCGGCAGATGTCTGAATAGTACCCAGCTGGCAGGCCTGTGCTTGCTTCCAAATGTGGTTTCCATTCCAGTGGCGTGTGAGATGAGGGGACCCTTCTGCATGGAATCGAGGGCAACATGCCGAGAGAGCTCAACCCGAGCTGTTTTCCTGATTAGGTAACACCTCTCCTTCTGGTCATTAGCAGCAGACATTCGAGCTCATGTGTTTTGGTTTCCAAGAACGTTGAGTGTTACCCTTTGCTGGAGAAAAGTGCTGCTTTATGCTTTATTCTCTCGTTGGTTACTCACTCCAGCCTTGTGGCCCTTTCTTGCCCAGGCTTTCCTGAAACCTGGAAATTCCAATAGGGTGTGGGTTTCATTCTTGTACAGGGCAGACTTAGGGAGAGAGATGACTGCAAGCTGGCTGTGCCACTGCAGGCTCTTGAGTTTCCAAAACTTGGCATTTCCAAAAGGGGACACTTGGTTCTCTCCTAAAATCCTGCTCCCATACCTCAGCCTCTGCCATTTCTGTGAGTGACATCACCATCTGCTCAGCTGGTCAAGCCCCAAACCCAAGGGCTGTTCTTGATTGTTTGCTTTCCCTCACCTCCCACTTCAACAAGTCCTGCCATGCCTGCCTTCAAAATATATCTGGAAGAGATTTACTTTTCTCCATCCCCACTGATACTGCCATTACTTCCAACTTCTAGCTAGTTCCTCCTACCTCCCCCTACTTGCTCTCCTATAACCTATTCTCTTAGGCAGTACCAAGAATGATTCTCTTCAGCTGTGTGCTGCTCTGCATGAAAGGTCTAAGCCCTGCTCCTCTCCAGCTTTATCTCTGCGGCCCTCACTCTTGTCCATTCACACTGTTTTTCTCTCCTCTCCTCAACACACTGCCCTCTTTTCCCCTCTCAGGATCTTTCTTGGTCTGAAATATTCCTACCTTTCACAGAACTGACTTCTCATTTTTCATGTCTTATGCTACATCTCCTCTCCTCAGCGAATTCTCTGACTGCTCAGTCTAAATGAGATCTTCCCAGACCTCTCTCTTCCTAGTTTGTTTCTTTCACAACATGTTTCCTGTTTTTTAATTATTTGTTTTTTCCTCTGTTCATTGCCTATCTCACCATTTGCTGTGAGCTCTTGTGTATTACTGTACTCCCAGTGCCTGGCACAGAGTGGTGCTCTATAAATAATTTTTGAGTTAATGCAGAGATGGATGCATTGATAGATGGATTGTCCTCTTGGGCTTCACAGGACCAGACAAACTGTCTCATAAATGTCACTCGGGTCTATAATTCCCAGAGCTGGGCCAAACTGAGGCAGGCTGTAATCCATAAACTTGGGCCAAATCAATTCAGCTCAATTCAATTCAATTCAATAAATATTTATGGAGCACCTACAGCATGCTAGTCCCTGGAGATACAATGATTACTGAGACAGACAAGGCGCTTACAGTAAAGAAGGAAGGGAGAAAATTAAATTTGCAATTACAATAGTGCAATATATAATTATGATAAGAGAAATGGAAGGAAGTGGAAGGCACTGTCAGAGCACATAAAAGAACATCTGGATGTAGTCTGAGGAACGCAGGGAGAGGACAGGCAATATTCCTGAGTACTACGATGGCACTTTTCCAGAACTTCTTTAGGGTTCCAGAAGGTGGAATAGTGACAATCTGATTCCAACCAGAGTGACTACAGTTTTTTGAGCATGACTATTAACCAGGCCCTTGTCCTACACACTTTACATATGATCCCGCTTATCCCTGCAGTGATCCTGCGGGGAAGGTAGGATTATTACCATGTTATAAATGAGGATGCGGTTAAGGTAAGTGCTATGCCCAAAGCTACTGGTTTAGGGTGGATTCCCTGGGAAGTAGAGCTGAGATGGGGATTTGCATGCAGGTGGTTTATTGGGGCTACTGTCAAAAACAATACATGTGAAGGAGTGAAAGAAAGCTGCATTCAGAAGGAAAAGCTGAACAGCAAAGCAGGTGCAACAGTGGCCTTAGCTGATAGCATGATGAGCTCTGGAGCGGGAAGGTCTTTCAGAGTTGTCCTGAGTTGATGCAGCAGGGCTGGGCTTTGTGCCCCCACACTGACCAGTCACTGGAATATGGACTGGCCTGGGTTGGAGGCATAATCTTGGGTGAGAAAGCAGCTCCCTTCATCTGAGAACAATCTCTAGAAAGGGGTTTGGTTGTTAACCTTCTGTGCCTGGGAGAATGAGTGCCTCGGTCCTGACATGACTTCCACTGTTGCCTCGTAGCTCTTAAATGGCAGCATTCACTTTGAACGTTCATGTGTCCTTGATCTCGCCTCTTCCCTGTCTTCTATCACTCTTTGGTGATATCACTGCATCTCATGGTTTTAAATACCACTTATAGGATCTCAAATTTATATCCTCAGTCTGGCTCATATGCAACTGTGTATCCATCATCTCTAACATGTCCAGAAATGAACTCCTGATCCATAACCTCTCTCCCAAACCAGTTCCTCCCAGTCTTCCCATCCCAGTTTATGGCACCTCCATTCTTCCAGTTGCTCGAGCCAGAAATCTTGGAGTCATTCTTGATTGTTCTTTTTGTCTGATCCCTCATCCAATCCATCAGGAAACTCTTTAAAATAGATCCTACTGCAGTTCCTAGTTTCACACAAGTAAGTTCTTACAGTGGCCTGACCTCTCTAATTGCCTCTATTTACCGCCTCCTACCATACCTGGCTTACCCTTTCTATTCCAGATGTGCTGGCCTCCTTCTTGTTCCTTGAACACTCCAGGCATGCTCTGACCTCAGGATCTTTGCATGGAAACCTTTCCTCATGTCTTTATAGCTCACTCCTTCACTCCCTTCAAGTCTTTGTTCAGATGTCACCTGCTCAGTGAGGCTCCCCTGACCACACTATTTAAATTGCATTTTCCATCCCCACCTCTATTTAATGTCATCCCTAGCACCCACCAACTTCTAACATACTATGCAATTTGTTTGCTTTATTTACTGTCTGTCCACTGCCACCACCACCACCAAAATGTAATTTCATGAAGGCAAGGATTTTTCTGTTTTGTTTGCTGTTGTCTCCTTGGGACCTAGGACCGTGCCTGGCACATAGTGGGCATTCAGTAAATATTTGTTGACTGAATGAATGAAACAGTGGAGAGGGTGTTCGGAAGCAGACCTGTCTTGTTCCAAAAGTATGTTCTTGCCACCACACCACACTACATTTTTCCTGCATAACCGAACACCTTCAAGACAAACCCAATGTCACCGAGAAGCCAAAAACAAATCTTGGCCCTGCCTGGGGACATACATGTGTGGCTGGCTGGAGTCCACCTGTCAGAAGCCATTCCAGCTGGGTTTTGTGAGCTGGGCCAAAGTATATCTTGGGGTGCTTGGTAGGCAAAAATTTGGCCACCAGCCACCCAGTGATTGGAAAGTGATGTTGTCAGTGCTTACGGAGCCTCGTATGAGTGAGACAGGTGTGAGTTTTTACTTGCTCAGTGATTTACAAGGCTTTCTGTGGTTGTTTAGGGCTCGTTGCTGAGGTGGGGAAACCTGAACTGCACGCTTATGCAACAGGCATCAAGGCTTTTCATTAAAACAGACCCATGCCTGCCTTTCTACTTGGGCTTTTTACTCCCTTATACATATTCCGCCACGATTCAGTGTTAGTTGTCTAAGGAAATCTGGAGAAAAGGAGTTTGGCCACATTTAATTTAATGAGAGTAACTTGTAAATGGTTCCATCTTTATTTTTAAAGGGACTTTTTAAAGAGCCAGAGCCAGCATGGGGCAGAAGAAAAGGCTTCAGCCTTGGAATTGGAAACCTAGACCAGGCTAGTCTTGACTTTTCACCAAGTAGTTATGTGACCTTGAATACATTAATCATTCTCTCTAAATTACCTGCTATACAATGATGAGTATTGGACTAATTACACTGGTAAACTGGGGCCATTGCACACTGCCTCCACCTAGCAAAATAGTAAATCAAAAGCAATATTGGATTCCTGGAGGGATTGCAGAGATCAGTGCCACCATCAAGGACTTGAAAGATGCAGAGGTGGTGATTCCCACCACATCCCCAGTCAACTCTCCTATTTGGCCTGTGCAGAAAACACAAGGATCCTGAAGGATGACAGTGGATTATCAAAAACTTAACTAGGCGGTGACTCCAATTGCAGCTGCTGTTCCAGGTGTGGTATCATTGCTTGAGCAAATCAACACATCCCCTGGTACCCGGTATGCAGCTATTGATTTGGCAAGTCTTTTATTTATCAATTGCTGTTGGTAAAGACCACCAGAAACAGTTTGCTTTCAGCTGGCAAGGCCAGCAATACCTTCACTGTCCTATTTCAAGAGTCTATGAACTCTCCAAACCTATGTCATAATCTTGTCTGCAGGGACTTTGTACATCTCTCCTTCCTACAAGACATCCCACTGTTCCATGATATTGATGATATCATGTTGACTGGACCAAGTGAGCAAGAAGTAGCAACTACTCTAGACCTATTGGTTACACATTTGTGCATCAGAGGCTGGGAGATACATGCAACAAAAATGCAGGGGCCTTCCACCTCAGTGAAATTTCTAGGTGTACAGTGGTATGGGGCATGACAAGATATACTTTCTAAGGTGACGGATAAACTGTTGCATCTGCCTCTCCTACAACTAAAAAAGGAAACACAACACCTAGTTGGCATCTCTGGATTTTGGAGACAGCATATTCCTCATTTGGGGATACTACTCCAGCCCATTTACTGAGTGACCTGAAAAGCTGCTTGTATTAGTCAGCCAAAGGGGTGCTAATGTGAAATACCAAAAATGGGTTGGTCTTTATAAAGGGTATTTATTTGGGGTAGAAGTCCACAGACACCAGGCCATAAAGCATTATGTTTCTTCTCTCACTACAGTCCATTGCCACGTGTTAGAGCAAGACAGCTGCCGGCATTTGCCAGGGTTCAGGCTTCTGGGGTTCCTCTCTTCCCGGGGCTGCGTTTCTTTCCGGGCTTAGCTCCTGTTTCCTCCACAAGGTCAGCTGTAGACGATCAGGCGAATGGCTTGCTTCTCTTTTCCTGGGGCCTTCTTTCCAACATCAAAACTGCTTCTCAAAAGACTGCTTCTACTCTGTTCTCTGCCTTGCCTTTTATATTCGATTCCCCACCCACCAAGGTGTGGGGCTTAATGCCCTACTGACGTGGCCCAGTCAACGCCCTAATCATAACTTAATCATGCCCAGATTAACAGATCAGTTTACAAGCATGATCCAATTATATTTTTGGAAATCATAATTACATCAAACTGCCCGACTGTAACACTGCTAATTTTGAGGGGGCACTGGGATAAAAGGAGGATCTTCCACTTGGGCCATATGATCCAGCAGATCCAATGGAGCTGGAAGTGTTGTGGCAAATAGAGATGCTGCCTGGAGCCCCAGCCCCTAGAGGAGAATCACAATACAGACACTTAGGATTTAGTAGCAAAGCCTTTGTGTTTTCTGCAGATAACTACTCTTCTTTTGAGAAACAGTCTTTGGCATGCTATTGGGCCTTAGTAGAGACAGGATGCTTAACCATGGGCCACCAAGTTACCATGAGACCTGAGTTGCCTATCATGAACTGGGTATTTTCTGACCTGCCAAGCTATAAAGTTGGGTATGCATAGCAGCACTCCATAATAAAATGGAAGTGGTATATACAAGACAGGACTTGAGCATATCCTGAAGTCATAAGTAAATTATATGAGGAAATGGCCCAAATGCCCATGGCCCCCACTCCTGCCACATTAACTTCTCTTTCCCAGCCCACAGATATGGCCTCTTGGGGAGTTCCTTACAATCAGTTGACTGAGGAAGAAAAAACTTCGGCGTTATTTACAGATGGTTCTGCATGATATACAGGTACCACCCCAAAGTGGACAGCTACAGCACTACAACCGCTTTCCGGGACATCCCTGAAGGAGAGTGGTGAAGGGAAATCTTCCCAGTGGGCAGAACTTCAAGGAGTGCACCTGGTTGTTCATTTTGCTTGGAAGAAGAAATGGATGGAGGTGAGTTTGTATACTGATACATGGGCTGTCACCAAGAATTTGGTTGGATGGTCAGGAACTTGGAAGGAACATGACTGGAAATTGGTGACAAAGAAGTATGGGGAAGAGGTATGTGAAGAGACCCTTTTGAGTGGGCAGAAAATTTAAAGGTATGTCCCACGTGAAAGCTCATCAGAGGATGTCTTCGGCAGAGGAAGATTTTAATAAATAAGTGGATAAGATGACCTGTTCTGTGGATATCAGTAGGCCTCTTTCTCTAGACACCCCTGTCATTGTCCCATGGGCTCATGAACAAAGTGGCATAGGTTGTAGGGATGGAGGCTATGCATTGTCTCAGCAAAATGGACTTCCCCTCACCCAGGCCAACCTGGCTACAGCCACTACTGAGTGCCCAGTCTGCCAGCAGCAGAGACCAACTCTCATCCCTGATGTGGTACCCTCCCCAAGGTGATGAACCTGCTACCTGGTGGCAGGTTGAGTGCATAGGACCACTTCCATCATGTAAGGGGCAGCATTTTGTTCTGACTGGGATAGACACATGTCCCAGATAGATATGAGTTTGCCTTCCCTGCACGTAACCAGTTACAGAAATGAGGACTATAATGGTTGTGAACATTTCTTCCTTTTTTTGTTATGAGTATGTTTATAAATATACATAAAGCAAATATAGTTGTTCTCTTCCCTATTTTATCCTCTTATCATATAACACAAGTTGTATTAACTTCATGTCATTGTATTTAAGTTATAGGATATCAAGTTTAAGAGTGAATATTACCCAAGGACTTGCACCTTCTTCTGGGGAAAGTTCTTGTGTTTCCAGTTGTACACAGGACAGCTGAGTACTATTAGGTAAAAATGACTGTTACTGTTCTTATTGGGAGATTAAGTATGGTTTAAGGCAGGGGTTCTTAACAAGTGGGTTCGTGAGCTTAATTGAAATAAAATTAAAAAAAACTTTATTCTTGTGGGGACGTGTTGGCGCAGGTGCGATATATTTATTAAATAATACACAGCATAGTGTGGGCTTAGTAAGGGGTCCGTGGTTTTCACCTGAATGGTGAAACCTGAATGGTAAAGGGGTCCGTGGAACAAAAAAGGTTACGAACCCCTGGTTTAAGGTGATGTGTATGGCTGCCAAGCTGACAAGGAGTGGACTGTGATGGTTAAGTTCATGTGTCAACTTGACCAGATTATGGTGTCCAGTTGTCTGATCAAGCAAGCACTGGACTGATTGTTACTATGAGGACATTTCGTGGATTTAAATCATCAGTAAGCGGATGTCCTTCAACAGTGAGAGAGGTCTCATCCTATCAATTGAAGGCCTTAAAAGGAGAACTGATGATTTCAGCAGTCAGAAGAAAGGATTTCCATCCCTACATCAGCCAGTCAGTTTCTCCTGGAGAATTCATTGAAAACCTTCATTGGAGTTGACAGCTTGTGGCCTGCCTTATGGAATTTGGACTTGCCCTTAACCACAGTTGCATTAGATAGTTCTTATAAAAATTTCATAATATGTAGCTTATATTTCTATCTTAGTTTGCCAAAGAGTTGCTGATGAAAAGTACCAAAAATGGATTAGTTTTTAAAATGGGAATTTTATTTGGGGAAAAAGCTTACAGTTCTGAGGCCATAAAATATCCAAATCAAGGCACCATCAGAGATGCCTTCTCATCAAATTCAGCTACTGGTGATCCTGGTGTCCTGCCCTGTGGCAATCAGGCATATGACAGGGCTCATCTTCTCAGCCTTGAGCTGCTCTGTGGGCCCAGCCTCTCAAAGGCCTCTTTCCATGCCTCTGTGCTCTGCTGATGGCAGACTTCAGGACCTCTCTCAGCCTCTTGGCTGAATATTCTTAACCTTATGAAATGTACATGGAAATATTAAGTGGTCAAGGAGCAAAATGTATACAACCTACACTCAAATATTCAGAAAATGGATTGATAAATAGCTAGATAATGGTTAGATAGATGAATTGATAGACAGATGGATAGGTAGACAAAATGATATGGCAAATGTGGCAAAATGTTCATATTGGTGGATTTGGGTATCTGGGGAGGATAGCAGTATGTTGGAGATATGGGTTTTACTGTTTTTGTAACTGTTCTGTAAGTTTGAAAGTACTTCCAAATAAAAAGTTAAAAAAGAAAAAAGAAGAAAAATGCGCCTGGAAAAAAAAAAGTGAACTCCGTCTTTCGGTGCCAGTAACAGAGAAATAAAAACCAGTGTCCGGTGCATGAGCTGGCGTGGAAGTAGCCCATCAGAGTTTTGGATGCAGATATATGCTCTGGGAATGGGATACATGGCCTGGGACCTGTGCAAAGCAGGGGAGCTAGACAGAGCCTTCTTCATAAAGTTCTGAACCTTAAACAGGAGCCTTTCTACTCTTTTTTAATTCGTGTAAAAAAGAAGAAAAACAATATGATAAAAGAATTGGCATGGTTGAAAAAGAACAGATCTTTGCCTACCTTAAACAATCTCCCCTGCTGCATGAATACTCAAGCCCTCAAACTGAGCCAGTACCTGAAGGGATGCATCTTTTGTTTTAACCCATTATGTGGATAATTCAGATCTTGAGATTTCAGATCCTATGGTGCTCATCTCAACATTCAGCATTTATCAACTGCTTACGTTATGGCCAGCACCGGTAGCCCCTGCCATCCGTGTTTTCCATGACCATGTGGCCTTGGGAAGGAATGTGGTCAAGCTGCTCCTGTGTATACCCCTTGACACTACCCAGATCACCAAAGTGGTGCTGCCAGGACTAGGAATGAGAGAATCCGCCCCAGAATGAGGAAGGCTGACCACATTTTCCACTTCCAGCCCAGTGTGCCTGTGGCAAATTCCAAATGGAAACAGTATTGTCTTCTTTAATGGGAGAACTTAAAAAAAAAAAAAAAAAGATTTCTGGTATCAAAAGCTATTTTACCGGTGGTAGGGAAGGGATTTCAGGAAGGTGTACTTAGGATAAATGTCCTCAATGAGTATAGGTTGAATTAAAGCATAGCAGTGTTGGTGCTGCCCTGTCTGTGCTATTATACCAAGATACTCTAAGACATTTAGGATGCCCAGAGATTTGGCAGGAACCAAGGCATTTATAATGGGAAAAACAGGACATTTTCTTTTCATGAGGATTTAACTTCATCACATATTCTCTAAATCAGATATTATGCTATGTGCCTTTTAATTGCATCCCAGTTCTTCTCTAAGGGGTAAGGTTGAGGGTTAGAGGCAGAGATACCTTTTTGTTCTCGTCTTGCAAAGATGCCAGTCCTCTGGAAATCAACTTTATACTTTAAACCCTGACAAGATCATTGTCTTTCACAAGATACAATATGTTTAATAAGGTCATTGACGTTCACCTTTTGAAGGGTTCTGCTTTGTGAATGAAGACAGAATGTTCCCAGCAGCCTGTGTTTCCTCTCCCTGGTTCCCTCCTTTTTCCTGGAGGAAGGTAAGGGGAAAGGGATGGGTCTTACAGCCTGGAAAGCCAAGAGTCTTCTGGGAATGCATGACACAGGTATCCAGAAATCCAGGATGAAGCTGGTTTATTCATTTCAACTGCCTTCGTGACCAAAGCCAAGGGCAGCCCCAATCAACAAGCTCTGTGTGGGGATGGTGAGGGAGGCTGGAATGGAAGTGTCAGAGGGTTGAAGTCTGTTCCTTTCACTAGTCCAGATTTTTTTTTTTTTTTCAAACAAGGAAAAAGCTCTCTTATTTTTGAGAAGCATTTTGCTGTGATGTTTTATTTTCTGATGTGTACAAACTACCTGTTATTATTTTGCTTCTGAAGTCAATGTTATTTTTCTGACCCAGTTAACAAAAGAGGGTTTCACATCACTTTAGCCTGAGGAAAAACATTCTCACTATATTTGATCAAGCATATGGGAGTTGATCTCAGTTCCCAAACTCCGACTCCCTGCCTCATTTCATTCTCTCACTTTCCTTCACTTTGGCCATTGTTTGGAATGGTAGTTAGACTTTGAGAAACACTTTCTTCTTACCAACTCACAAAATATTAAAATAGAAATTTCCTTTGCTCCTTGGGCCCTTTTCAAAGGGGAAACTTTTAAAACAGCCCTTCTACAGAAGTCACCAAAAAGATAGAAAACAGGAAATTAAATGAATTACCAAAAAGTCTGAATATGATTCCAGTTTTGTTCTTCCAACTAATGAAGATAATTTGCTCTGAATATAATACAACGCTATTAAAACAGTGAAATAGTCCAGTGGTCACATTTTTGCCTGTACTTGGTTTAGTACCAGAATTCACATTTGTAAATATTCTTTTTTTCTCCCAACACAAGGGGAAAATGACATTTTTTTCTCTTAGAAAAACAAACTCGGAATTTGTATTTTATTTCAATCACTAAAACAAGCTTTTAAAAAGTTTCTTGTGATCTTGTTGAACAGATTATAAGGGCCTTTGATTTTTAGAATAAAATGTACAAAATAGCAAGAACAAATGGAAATCTGTTTTGACCAAATCATATTTATCCAAATGCTGCTCTTTGATTCAAACACACCGTGGCTTTTCAAAGATACAGGCACACAAAAAATACCCAATAGTAATAAAATCCAACATAAATCTCAATTGAAGGAGCTTTGATTTGTGGTAAATGTAAGTTCCTAAAAGAAACAAGGAATGATTAAAACCATATCCTCGGGAAAGGTAAGCCATGAACTCTGGAGACCTCGGCTCCTTCATGCACTTTCAGAGGCTGCCATGGGTGTTGGAAGTGCTGCCCTGGGGTTGGGGCCCTTTAGACACCTGTGTCTCTGCCCACATCCTGAGAGGAGTTCTTCCTTTAACTACAGAAGCCCCACCAGTTTCGCCCATGCCTTTTAGTGCAAGCCCACTTATTACTGTCTCTTTCTGGGCCAGCAGGCATAATCCTGCCTTCTAGCCTCTGGTTGTATGCACACATGCAATTACTTAAGACATGCGTTAGGAAGGCTCCCAAGCCCCATCTTCTCTATTCCTAGAGCTCTCTTTGGAGTTGAAACAGTGTCACTCCAATATGGCAAGACAGGATTAACATGGCCCGCTTCATTAAGTGGTTTCTGAAAGAGAAGTTGACTTACTTTTGTCAACTCTGAATTTCAGATCCTTGACTACATTTGTTGTTTAGAGTCCATCCAGTAAGGTTCTTTCCAATAAGGAGATATTCCTTTAACTCAGGAATAACTGGAAGAATTGAGACTGATTTGTGCCTACTAGTCATAAGGAGAAATGTGCAGTTTTCTAAATCATTATACTAGCTCACATATTGCAATGCTATGTAGCAATGAAAAAGGATGTTATAGAAGAGTATTTATTGACATAAAGATCCATTCATGCTATATTATTAAGTGGGATATGCAATAGTAAGTACAGTATGATCCACTTTTTGTAAAAAAAAAAAAAAAAAAGAATTTTTTTTACATTCTGTAGCTCAATTTCTATTTGAGCCCCCATTCCATTGAATGGGGAAAACTTCACTGCAGTCAATTTATGGTTCCTTCCCCTCTCCTGGATTCACATCTCAGTTCACAGGACTTACAGATCATACTGACATGAGGGCAGGGTGGGGGGCATCTGATTTCTTGCTATTGCCTTTCATCTACACAAACATCTGCTGATTTGTCCTCATTTCAGCTTTGTCTTCAGTTGTTGGGTCCACATACATCATCATACTTATCACAATCAAAAGTCTGCTCAAGTCCAGCTCCCCTTTGGCTTTTTCCACATCCATTTTGGGCACGTGGGAAACATTTGAGTGATCCCTTCACCATATTGGGTCGCACAGAGACTCTGGGATGCCTAGTAAGGCCTATTTGCCCAGGCATCCCATGTAGCCATCTCTTCTCTACTCCTCTGGCACCAAGCTTGTCTCCTCAAAGGGACACACCTGGGGAAGCAGATACCAGGTGCTCTCTGATCCTCTCAAATCCGTGATGTCTCTTTCCCTGGGGCCCTGCCAGGAGGTGGAGGAACAAAAACAGAACCCCTTCTTAGGAACCACCAGTTTCTAAGTTCTTTTGATTCCCTCTGACTCTCCTTTCTCCCAGTCCAAGGAATCTTTATCTAATCAGGGGAGGAAGGTCAGGAAATGGAACAACTTATCACTGAGCACTGTTTTTCCAGATCTTTTGTTTATGTATAAAAGCACAATTTTCAAATTGTTAAAAACATAATTCTCATACACATAGATTGAAAGCTCATGCCAAAGTTTTGTTAACTCATTAATGAAGGAACCAGCAGCAAGACAAGAGCTGGTTGAAGAAAATTTGAGAAATAGGGATCATATAGTTAGTGGGAAGATGAATGCTGAAATAAGCTTTCTAAACAGATACAAAACAGGTTAATACTCTGTAGAGTAATAAAGCTGCAAGCTTTGGGGTTATCTTCTCTACCAGAGCCCCAAACCACCACCACCACTACCACCCTGCACCTCCTGCCCCAAGTCATACACCTTATCAGTTTTCTACAAGTTCATCTCTAACTTTACAGGATTATAAAATGTCTGGGCCGCAATCAAAGGTTCATTTCTTGAGAGTCTGATGACCCTTCACAGACTTTTTAGAAAGGTCACGAAGCCATCATTTTGCCTTATTTCCAAGTTTTAAATAATTTTTCCTACAAAATGACATAAACTTTATGTCCTGAGTCCTTTGGGGCTTAGACTTCTGAAATGTCAAACCTAAGATTTGACTCTTGTTCCCAGCTTTTCTACCATAACAGCCCTTCCTACCCAGACCTACGAAAGAGTAATCTCAAACCAGTGCTGGGATAAGCTACGAACCAACAATAAGTCTCAGGAACTAGCAGTACCAGGTCTTCTGAAAACTGGGATATTAAGAGATTGACAGGAATAGTGAGTACCCAAAGCAGAGGCTTCAGTGACTGCATATTTTCTGAATGCTGAATGTAGGAACTCCTTGTCCTTCCTTCATTCCATCCCAAAATGATGGCACCCAGACTTTCCCTCTAGGAAGGAAATGGGAAAAAACTCTCTGGCTTGTTTGGCAAGTCCAACAAATGACCCACCCAGGTCATCCTATAGTAAAGCATAGAAAATGTCAAGCACAATCTACATAGTCAGAGCTTCCAAAAAACTTTTTTACTTTCTGACTCTTAATCATGAGCAGTCAGTTAAAGAATACCATACACCTGAGGAAATTCTCTCATTTGGAAGATAGAGATGCAAACAAACAAAAAAGCAACTTGGAGGAAATAGGGAGAAGAATACTTTAAAAAAACAACAACACAAAAAACTGATTAATATCATCATAGAGCTAAGAGAAGATACTACATTCATAAAACAAGAATAAGACACTATATATTACTGACTCCTCACCCTCCATCCCAAAAAAGAAACATTCAGAGAACAAAAATAACTCTTGGAAATTAAAAATGCCATAGCAATATGAAGAATAAAAGTCATTAGAAAGGTTGGAAGATAAAATTGTAAACCTTCCCCTCCCCCAAAGAAAGTAATGCAAAAAGACAAAGAAAATAAGGAAAAAATTCAGAGGATTAGTCTAGAAGGTCCCAAATCAAATAACAGAAATCCAGGAGAAAACAGAGAAAATGAAGGGGAAGAAATTGCCAATGAAATGACTCAAGGAAATTGCCAAGAATGAAGTCCATGATTTTACAGATTGAAAAGTTCATCACATGCCAACCCTAGAAGCAGCACCTTTAAAATTCTGAACCTAGAATTTTCAATCTATACTATCATTTAAATGTAAGAATAAAATACAGGCATTTTTATTAGGTCTCAAAAAGGCATAAAAACTATTAAATAAAAACTCTGAATTTTTAGTTTATTTATTGTATTTTATATTCAGTGGTTTGTTTTTTATATTCATATAGGCGTGCAACCATCATCACTCCAAAAACAAACCCTATACCTGTTAGCAGTCACTTCCCATTTTCCCCTCCCCACAATCCTTGGAAACCACTGATTTACTTTCTCTCTCTACAGATTTGCCTATTCTGGATATTTCACATAAATGGAATCATATAATATGTGGTCTTTCATGTCTGGTGTTGTCCACTTAGCAAAATGTGTTCAAGTTTCATCCATGTCATAGTATGTATCAGTACTTCGTTTTTTTCTGAGTGAATAACATTCCATCGTATGGATATACCATGTTTATTCATTCATCAATTGATCAGCTGATGAATACCTGGGTTGCTTCTAATTTTGACTATTATGAATAATGATGCACTAAACATTCATGTACAAATTTTTGTATGAACATATGCTTTCAATTCTCTTGGGTAAATATCTAGCTAGGAGTAGAATTGTTGAGGAAGCTTCTTTCTATTCCTAGTTTTCTATGTGTTTTTATCAAGAAAGCGTGCTGGATTTTGTTAAATGCCTTTTCTGCATCAATTGAAATGATCATGTGGTCTTTTTCCTTCCTTCTCTTAATGTGCTGTATTACATTATTGATTGTCTTATGTTGAACCACCCTTCCATACCTAGGATAAATCCCACTTGATCATGGTGTATAATTATTTTAATGTGCTGTTGGATTTGATTTGCTAGTATTTTTGTTGAAGATTTTTGCATCTATTTTTCAAAACAGACATTGGTCTGTAATTTTCTTTTCTTCTGGTATCTTCATCTGGCTTTGGTGTGAGAGTGATGTTGGCTTTATAGAATGAGTTAGGGAGTGTTCCTGCCCCTTCAATTTTTTGGATGAATTTAAGCAGATTGGTTTTAATTCTTTTTTAAATGTTTGGTAAAATTCCCCTCTGAAGCCATCTGATTCTGGGCTTTTCTTGGGAGGTTTTTCATGACTGATTCATTCTCTTTACTAGTTATTGGTTTGTTGAGATATTCTATTTCTTCTTGAGTCAGTGTAGATAGATTGTATATTTCTAGGAATTAGTCCATTGCATCTAAGTTGTCTAATTTGCTCGCATACAGTTGTTAATAGAATCCTCTTATAGACCTTTTTATTTTTGTGGGATCAGTAGCAGTGCCC
>JAQZBX010030060.1:9086-27123 GCA_029593785.1 Cabassous unicinctus | reverse complement strand
CATATATATATATATATATATATATATTTGTTTATTTTTAAAGAAGCTTTAGATTACATAAATGTTACATCAGAAATATGGGGGATTCTCATATACTCCACCCCTCCCCCTACCACTCTTTCCCGCATTAACAACCAACATCCTTCATTAGTGTGGTACATCTGTTACAACTGATGAACGCATATTGAAACATTGTACTAACCAAGGACTACGGTTTACACTTTGCCCTGCACAATTTTATAGGTTTTGACAAAAGGTATAATGGCCTGTATCCATCTATCCATCATTGCAATGTCATGCAGGACAATTCCAATGTCTCAAAAATGAGCACCTCTTCATTCTGAAGGTGTACCTGGCAGGGGGAGATTTATGGGTGTCCTTTTCAAACAGACACCATGGAACTGCCATGATTCCTACCCTTATTTTCCTTTTTTTGTCCCTTTGGGTTCCTTGAGCTATAGCACGATAGAGGTAGCCGGGAACTCGGAGCCGGTGTGACTCGACTACCCCCTCTCCACTCGATTCGGTCAGGTCGTCTCCAGACTCAGTAGGTGCTGTGAGCAGAGGTTGCCAGGAGATGGGCCAGGCTCTGGGAGTAAGCGATGGAGGAGACTCGAACCCGGTGCCGAAGGAGCTCTCAGCCATCTAACAGATGACTTCCGAGTCTCAGGGAGCTGAAGTAGCTGGTCTAAGGCACACCTCTCCTTAGCGGCAGAACCAGGCTCGGGTATCCCTTCTGTCCCCAGTCCAAGCCTTTCCCTGCACCCCAGGCTGAAAAATACCTCCCCAAATGCCAATCCTTGGCTCCTTATTTTTCTTTACTCTGAAGTCTTTGCTTCACCAACCTTAACCTTAAAAAGGGACATCCCCTCATGTTCCTCCAACTTCCTCCCAAGGACTGGGGGTAGGGGCGGAACAACACAACATGCCCTGCTACAGTTATCTCCCTCATTCTCATTTACTTGGATCCAGCTTCCTAAGAGAGAGGCTTCAGAGAATATATATACGAAACTCAAGGAACCCCTTCTCCTTGTCTTCCACTCACTGATAGATTCAAATCAATTTTAGATACCTTCCAAGTTTCTTTTTGAAAAAGAGACTGAAAATAGTTACGTAATGGTCTCACTGATTAGGGGGAAAAATAACCACCTCTTTTAGGATGGTTTGAGGTTACATTTGCATATATGCTCACCAGCCAAAACTAATAGCCCTTGTGAGTTCAGAATAGCCTAAAATGCCAACTCTCATAAACTTCAATTAGGCATTTTATCCATGTGACTGAGCTGAGTGTTTTAAGAACCTGTTTCATTCAAGATGAGGATGGCATGAAATGAGGGAACAAAACAGCCCTGAGGGTTGATGGGACTTCCCTCTGAGGGTGGGGGTGGCAGGGGGGACCTGATCCCATGCCTCAGAACCCCTGAAGCAGTTTGGATTTTGATGTGTCTTTCAGCAAAATGATGCTTCAACACCCAGGCCAGGTCTCTGCCTCAGAAGTCAGTGCCTCTGCCATTGTCCCCTGCCTGTCCCCTCCTGGGTCACTGGTGTTCGAGGATTTTGCAAACCTGACCCCCTTTGTCAAGGAAGAGCTGAGGTTCGCCATCCAGAACAAGCACCTTTGCCACCGGATGTCCTCCGCACTAGAGTCAGTCACCGTCAGCGACAGGCCCCTCGAGATGTCAGTCATGAAGGCTGAGGTAGGTTCCACCACCGGTGTCCCTTCTTTCGGCACATACTGATTGCACACCCACCACGTGCCAGGTATGTGGGAGGTGGGGGGAGGTACTTGTGAATAAAACAAATTAAATCGCTGCCCTCAGGAAGCTTACCTTCTACTGGGAGGAGACAGACAATACATGAGGTAAGTACATGCCTGATATAAGAGACGAGTGCACAGGAGAAAAATAAAGCAGGGAAGGGGGACAGGGAGAGTGGGGTAGAGGTGAGGCAGGAGGTCAGGGAAGGCTTAACAGACTGACCTTTGATGTGAGCAGAGAGAGGGAGGAAGCCAGGTGGGTATCTGGCAGAAGAGTGAAACCAAAGCCACTGAGGTGGGGGTGGGGTTGGTGCACATGGAGGGCAGTGGGTGGGCTGTGTGGCTGGGGGGAATGTGGGGTGGGCAGCCAAGTAGGAGTTGAGGTCATGGAGGGGTAGATGGTGCTGGATCTTATAGGCTACTGTAAAGATGCGACCCTTTACTCTGAGTGAGATAGGACGCCATTGCAGGGTTTTGGAGCAGAGCGGTGACATGATCTGATTTATATTTTTAATGGATTGCCCTGGCTGGCGTGTTGAGAATAGATGGTGGGGAGTGCACAGAGAGATGATCGCAGTGACCCAGGCAAGAGACGAGAAGGAAGGGAGCCAGAGAGGTGCTGAGAAGGGGTTGGATTCTGATCCCGTGCAGGTAAAGCTGATTTACTGATAGATTGGGCACAGGGTAGAATTCGAGGGTGACTCCCAAGTTTTTGGCCTGAGCAACTGGAAGGGTGAAGCCCATTTGCTGCTGAGATTGGGAGGACTGTAGGAGGTTGGGTGGGGGCAGGAGCAGGAGTGCCGTCCTTTTCCATCTATTCAACCCCTCAGCAGGGGTGTCCAGGGCACAGCTGGATGTGTGGGTTGGTAGTTCAGAGGAGAGTCAAGGTTGGAGACACAAAGCTGGAAATCATCAGCATGCACTTAAAGCCAGGAGACTGGATGAGATCACCTTCCGTGCCCAGTTCTGAAGAAGCAGAGTTTGGCGATGATTTTCATCACTACGAGGACCCAGGTGCCCACAGTAGAGCAAAGATGAACCAGCCAGCCCCACTAGCCCCTGTGGCAATGCTCACGGCCTTGGTACCGGGCGTCTGTGCCACGTTCAAGTCTGTGTCCGGCGCTTGCGCTGTTTCCCACTTGGCGATCTTTTATAAGACCCTGGGAGTAACAGAGAGGGTGGCAAGTCAGGGAGGCGGTTGCTGGCGATGCTGTCATCCCGGGGGGTGGTGGGCAAGAGCTGAGGTCTCAGTCATTTCGTTGGGCTTTCCTTCATGATTTCAAGTTGAAGACCCATATAAGATGGTTCAAAGACAGAAGCGTTTTGGACAAGGGGTAGTGGAATGGCCAAAAAGAACTGAGTTTAAAAGGAGATTGGTTAAGGATCTTTATGATCCTATGGGGTGGGTGGGAAGGTAATAATGACTCTGTCATAGGATTGACCTGAGGGTTAAATGAGATGGCATTTGTTAAGGGTCTAGCAGAGGGCCTGGCTGGTAGTTAGCACTCAGTGAATGGTAGCTGGGGTGACTTGAATGATGCTGTATCCATAAGGCATCATTATGGGCATTAGGTGTGTCCCAGCTAACCTCAGAGGAGATCATGGAGGAGACAGAATTCCCCACAAAATGTCCAGTGAGGGACAATGCCCTGTGTACCATAGGACACTCAGATTTTAATTTTCTAATTAAATATCTTGAGATAACAAGACACATTGGAAATAGAAGGTTCCCATAGAAGGAGGGAAGGCATTTTGGAAGGATAATTGGAGGGTTCTCCAGAGGAAGAAGCGGGCAGCCTGCTTCATGGAAACACTCCTTAAAGCCATCCAATCCATCGGCTCTGATTCTGTGTTTGTCAAAGTGACCTTGTGATTTTTTTATTTTTTTTTTTGAGGTACCGGGGGACGGGGATAGAACCTGGGACCTCGTATGTGGGAAGCCGGCGCTCAACCTCTGAGCCACATCAGCTTCCCTGAGTTGGTTTTTTGTTTGTTGTTCGTTTTTTTGTTGTTTTTCCGGGAGGCTCCGGGAACCGAACCTGGGACCTCCCATGTGGGAAGCAGGAGCTCAACTGCTTGAGCCACATCCTCTCCCATGACTTTGTGATTTTAAGTGAGTTTAATAAGTAGATTTTCCTGTTGGGGAGAGAACATACCCACTGACCTACTTGAATATTCTCGTCACCTTGGTTGCCATAATTCTCATTTTAAAGTAAAACACTGAGCCGTGAAACCCATCAGCAGCCTGTTTGGGCCACATGAGCCAATTTCCCAGATTCCAGTCACCTGTAGGAAGCGACTAGGTGGAGGTGGGTAGCTGGGAGTGGGGAGGATGGTTGAGGGGATGGTGCATGGAGATAATGCAGGATGAGGAACCAAAGGCCTGGCTTTGCATCCTAGTTTTGTAGCCTACTGGCCTGGTGGCCATGGGCTGGTGGTTCCTGGGGCATCCCTGGGCACATTATCACTGCCTACTCTGTGCCTCAGTTTCTTCATCTGTAAAATGAGAAAGTTGAACTCGATAGTCTTCAGAAAGCCTTCTCCTAATCTGAGATTTGCTCTGGTTCAAGCACTTTCTCACATGAGAAAACCCTATATCCTCTTCCTCCTATTCTAAATATCTGTAGGGTTGCATAGGAAATGCCAGAGTTGCTGAATTCTTGATGAAGATGTTGATGGTGATGTTAATAATAATAACTAACACTTATATTGTACTTACACTAAGCTAGACATGGTTCAAAGCATATTAACTAATTTGATCCTCACAATAGCCGTATGATGTAGGTCACATTATCAATTCCCATTTTACAGATGAGGAAACTGAGGCTCAGAAGTGTATGGTAACTTGCCTAGGTGGCTAATAAGTGGTGAGGCTGAGATTCGAGGCCAGTTTAGTCTAAATCCCAGATGTATGCCTTGTACAGTTCTGGATCTAAGACGTAAAAGGTAGAAATTCCTCTCACCATATTTCCCCTGGGACTTCGTTTCTCTAAACTGCAAGCCCTTCCATCTCCATCCAAGCAAAGACAGTGTCACTGTCTAATTCAAAAGAAAAGTAAAAAAGTCTGAGTTCCCATCAGTCCTCAGGGGAGGTCAGGACCCGGATGCACTTCCGTGGAGGACCAGATCCTAAATCAGGACAGGGTTTTGTTCCCTGAGGATCCCCAGAATCCTCAGGCTGGGGCACAGGGGAGGAGATCAATACGTATTGTTAGACGAGACAATGGCTGGTGTATTTCACCACCGCAGGTGGCACCCAGGCCCTGGGTTGGGAATGGGCTTGGGTTTCTGTTCCTCACGAGCTGCACGGGCTTCACCAGAATTGGGGGAGAAGATGCTGTGACATGCCAGGTGAAGGGAGCGATGAACGGGGTTGTCCTTGGGTCACAAGCAGAAAACTCAGCCAAAGAAAAGGCAGGGAGAGGCTGGCGAGGGGCTGCTCCTGAGGACATTACTGGTTCTGGGGCAAGGACATACTTCCAAACAGATTGTGTTTCCTGCTCTGAGTGGTTAGGACTAATAGTCATCAATCTGAATTATCAAACTCATTTCAACATCCAAATGCATTTTCAGAATAAGCTAAATTTTGATTGATTAATACTGCCAATGTAATTTTTTTAAAAGAATTTTTAAAAAAATTATTAGTTTTATTCCCCTCACCCCGCAGATGGCTCCCTCGTCTGTCTGCTCTTTGTCAGCTCATCTTTTTTAGGACGTACCGGGAACTGAACCCGGTACCTCCTATGTGGGAGGCGAGTGTCCAACCACTTGAGCCACTTTCACTCCCACCAATATAATTTTTATTTATTTTATTTTTTTTATTTTTTGTTTTCTTATTTTTGTTCGTTTTTTTGTTTTTGTTTTTTTTTTTCTTCTTTTACCAATATAATTTTAACGAACAGTTCTTTGATATCTTCGTTATTCTTTCTCAAGTATGTACGTGTGTGCAGAAGGGTTTCACACAAAAGCCTAGGGCTACCCACCCCGCCTCCCAGGTCCCTTAGCCTTAGGACTGCCGTGATTTGCCCGTTTCTGCTGTAGCAAAAGGCAGTGTTTGACGTGGCATCTAATGGCTGGCGTTGCTTGCCTTCCATTAAGTGTGTGCCTTTTGGATTTTGTAGGTAGCCCCTGAAGAAGATGAAAGGAAAAAGAGGCGACGGGAAAGGAATAAGATTGCAGCAGCCAAGTGCCGAAACAAGAAGAAGGAGAAGACGGAGTGCCTGCAAAAAGTGAGTGCCTTCTGGCCTCTCCAGCTTGCTCATGCCTGTCCCCTCCCCACCCTTACTCCAACCTCATGGCCCTATCAGAAAGGGAGTTAAAATGCCCCTGTATTAGTCAGCCAAGGGGTGCTGATGCAAAATACCAGAAATCTGTTGGCTTTTATAAAGGGTATTTATTTGGGGTAGAAGCTTACAGTTACCAGGCCATAAAGCATAAGTTACTTCCCTCACCAAAGTCTGTAGCCACATGTTGGAGCAAGATGGTTGCTGACATCTGTGAGGGTTCAGGCTTCCTGGGTTCCTCTCTTCCCGGGGCTTGTTTCTCTCTGGGCTCAGCTCCTCACCTCTCTCCACAAGGCCAGCTGTAAAGTATCAGGAAAACGGCTTGTCTCTCTTCCTGGGGCCTCCTCTGTGTCCAATTGAGCCTTCTCTCCTTCCTCATGTATCTGCTTCTCTACATGTCTACTTCCCAGGTTCAAGGATCAAAACTCCAACCTCCCTTCTCTGTGGTGCGGTTTGTCTGTGAGTCCCCACCCACCAAGGGGGCGGGGACTCAACGTCCTACTGACATGGTCCAATCAAAGCCTTAATAATTATTTAATCAAGTAAAAATGAAACCTCTGAATCCAATATAATCTAATATACGCAGAGGAAAAGACCTGTTCACAAACATAATCCAATATCTATTTTTTGGAATTCATGAACAATATCGAACTGCTACAGCCCCCTACCTGAACATTTCCTAAGAAGGACCTAGTAGTTGGTAGTAGAAATGCCTTTTGCAGAAGGAAGAGGTGCTAAATTCATTGGCACAATGAATGCAACTCTGGATGTGTAAATGGCAGGTGTGGGCATTAAAAACCACAGGGTGTCTGATGCCCAGATTCCCAGCAGCCTCGGCCAGTCCGAACATGTCCAGCAGCTTCCAGGCTGCAGGGTACGTCAGCCCCGTTAAAGAGGCTCCACTCATCCATTTTCCCAGGAAAAGGAAGCTGCCAGCTCTCATTTGGCTCACTATGAAAAGCCTTTAATTAATCTCTTCAAACAAGTTATTTCCTTAATCCACGCAGTGGTTGTGCTTTTTTCATGCTGCTGTCTGGTTCTTGATTCCTCAGCCCTTCTCCCTGCTCATGCAACAGCCTGAGCTCCCAGCTAAGTTCAGCCAGCTCCCCTTCCCGAAGAGGGGTGCACCAGGGGATCAGCATCTGCGGGCGGGCGGGGTGGACCAGGATGCAGCTACCAGGCAGTGGCTCACGAAGGATGAAGGACCACGAGTCTGGGTTTCTCCCCAGCCCCCCCACCCCCAGCCCCACACACACAGGCCCTTGCAGGTCCAGAAAACCTGCACGTGGGCTATTGACCTGAGGCGGAGATCTCTGAACCCTCGGAGGGTCACAGCTTGCTTCTGTGGTGGAAACTCAAGGGCAACTCTCAAGCAGCCCCCAAGTTCAAAGGCTTTTCCAGGGCCTGGGTGCCCCCAAACCTGGGGCTGCTCTCTGAGCTTTGTGGGGCATTGTATCAGGGAGCCAGCAGCATGCCCCCTGCAAACCTTTCCCAGCTTGAGGAGCCCCGAGGCGCCCCAGGTTCTCCCTCAGGCCATCCCCTCCTCCCTGGCTGCCTTCCTGATGCCTCTGTTACGTGTCCCCCCCAGGAGTCGGAGAAGCTGGAGAGTGTGAACGCTGAACTAAAGGCCCAAATCGAGGAGCTCAAGAACGAGAAGCAGCACTTGATATACATGCTCAACCTTCATCGGCCCACGTGTATCGTCCGGGCTCAGAATGGGCGGACTCCGGAAGATGAGAGAAACCTCTTTATCCAACAGATAAAAGAAGGAACATTGCAGAGCTAAGCAGCTGTGGTTTGGGGGCAACTGGAGAGTCCTCGCTGAATCCTTTTACACCCAACACCTTGAAGCCATTGGAGATCTGACTTCCCGTACATCTCTACGATCCCAGCAGCAGAGACCCATTGAGGAGGGAGGGCCCGCAGTGACTCAGCTGGGCCTTTCCGCTCTGCCCCAGAGCAGGCTCCAGACCTGGACCAGCGCATCTTTTGCCTCAACTCCAGGGTCATCAGGCCTTATCACACTGGCCGTGCCTAGCTGCTCCGCTGGACCCCGGTTAGGGTCCTGCCTGCCTTTTGTCCAGGACTCCCACCACTAGGATTCACGCAGAAGAAGTGTCTGTACCTTGGGTGGGTGGGGTGGGGCCACTGCCTCCAGTGCTGCTGCCACCACCGCTCAGAGGGGAAATGGAGTGAGAATGGCATTTAGTGGAGTTGTGCATTGGCTTTCTAGCAAATATGCTGTTAGGTACCAGATGTACGTTTTGCTAGGCCTTCATTTCAGAACTAGGCATCGTGCGCTTTTGATGTTTGTTTCATACAACGCTGGCGTGACGTTTCTAAGACTGTTCTCAGATCTGGTTTCTGAGAGTCTGGGGAACTGTCATCAGGTGCAGTGTTTTACAACACGGTCAGATGGCCAGACGGGGGGCGGAGGGGGGCAGCTTCGTGCAGACAGGGGAGACCTCTTTCCCTTGGCACCCGGGCGTTAATGCCAACCCCACGGGTATGACTGCAAGCCCTCTGTTGCAGACTCAGTTATAATATCACAGGAAGAAAGCAGAAAGAAAAAGCCACCTTTCAAGGGGTTTGGACTCTCTGCTTAGCGACTTAGGTCAAGAGTTAGTTCTAGGCTGGAAGGGCCAGAGAATTCCATTTTCCTCCTCTTGTGGCTGAAAACCACAGTCAGTGGAGACATGTGCTTGAAGCCCGGTGATGCCTAGGCTTTAGCATTATTGGGCACTAATGGCCTTGTTTTTGCCATTTAGATCATTTAAAAAAAAAAAAATCTGGCCCAGAGCATTTGCAGCCATGAGAAGATGCCCTGGTCACAAGAACTCTGGCCACTGTCTGTTTAAATTCTGATGTTTCTGTGAAATCCTCAGAGTGTTTAATCCTACTCAATATTATCATTACAATTTTCTGTAAGAGAGAATATTACTTATTTATCCTAATGTCTTTAACCTGTCAATATAATAAATATTGGAACCAAGATATTGTAAACCTAAGTGTTGTGCTGGTTTCTGTTCCTTTAAATCTGTTGGTTGTTGAGCTCTAGTCATTCCCTGCTTCTCCCCTCTCTGATTTGGGGGGTGTTTACATAGCCTCAAAGTGTCATCCTTTGTTCTTTGGGCTGCCTGTTAGGTAGGCTAGTTGACCTCAAATCCTGTTCCTCAGTCTGTGGCTCAGTTTCTCATTGACCAACCCTGAAGCACAGCGCCAAGTATATCCCATGCGCCTGCTGTGAAGTGTTAGGATGGGATTTTGATATAAAACCTGAATTGCTAAATACCTCAACTTTCAGTTTCTTTTACTATACAAACACCTAAAATGTACACCTGTTCCACCAAAGCCTTTGATACCCAACGTTCTGCCACAGAACTCCTCTGAAAGTGTTATTTGCTTGATTTAAATAGGTTATGTCCAACTGTGTGTCCCATTGTAAATATGAGAATATTTCAAATAGCAGGAAAGGATTAGGAAGCAGAAAGAAAGAAATTTTAGACAGGGAGGGTGTGATAATTCAAAGAAAGATATTCTGCTTACTTTTCTGTAATTTCCAGGGATTTTAGGTCTTTAGGTCTGGAATAGAACCGGGCTCCCTTGCTCTTTGCCTGCGCCTAGAGATGACGCTCACAGGCCGGAAGTCAAAATGGGCTACTCTATCAGCACCATTCTTCAGAGATGCAGGCTTCACTGAATGTTAGATCCCTCCAGACCAATGGGGCGCTGAGCCCTTTTGAATTTGTGTATGGTCACCTTAAACTGTATTGTCTGTGACTTAGGTGTCACAATTTTGCTGCTTTAATTACACATCAGGGATACTTCCTTATCCGTAGAGAGTCCATCTGGCATTGGTACCACTTGCCTCTTCTTTCAGGAGATGATCTGTTACCCTTGTTTTGGTGGATGGGAAAACCTCCCTTGAATAACTTACCCTCTGGCGGTGGGTACAGGTGCCACCAATCAGCCATTATGAAACAACATAATTTTTAAGCTGCCGTGGACAACAGTGGATTAGGAAGTGGGGGGAAGGGTGGGGGGAGGGGCAATGTGGCAAGAATATTTTGACCTGAGTAATGCACTGTATATGGTTAGTGTAACTAAGTTCTTTTAAAAATGCATTAAAATAGTTTTGCTTTCTGTAGTAGTCAAGTTTACTATGTTTTGATACTTTAATAAAATACAAAAGGGATAAATAATGTATTTCCCGTCAAATTGTTTAGTTCTCTTGCTTCACATTCAAAGGAGCGGGGGGGATGGGGGGTCCGAGAGAATGAACTTCGATGGGGTTTCGAAGGATCAAATATCCAGTTTGACATGTCTTTTCATTGAGCCGTCTGCTTCTGGGGTGGTGACTTCTCTCTTGTGAGGCTGGAGACTCCATCCTCTCTCCTCTCTCCAGCTCTCATCCTGCCACCTTGCCTGACATTTATTTCAGAATAAGAGCTTTATAGGGTTCTGGCCCAGGACGGGTTTGGGAATGGAATCCTTTCACTCCCTCAGGAGGTAACATGCTGAATATTTTCCACCTTTATCCTAATTTCTCTTCATGGGTCAAGCCTTACCACACTGGCCGTGCCAAATCCATATCAAGCGTTCTCTTCTCTTCCTGGTCACGTATTCTCTGGCTTGGGTTCTCCAAGCTCTGTTTCTCTGTTGAGTGAACAGTGCTTTCCAGTCAAGGTCCCCCTGAGGTAAAACCTCAGAGGAGGCCAAGTTTGCCCATGGAGCAGACTTCTGTGTTCTCCTGATGGCTCTAACCCCAGAAGCTTCCCTATTTCTCTTATCAAAATCTACTCTCAGGAATGAATTCACACTGAGATTAAAAGGAGTGTTGATTAATGCTAATAACAGCTAACATTTATTGAGTCAGGAACTGTGAAAGTACCTTACTTGCATTATCTCACTGACTCCTCATGACATCTGTTATTATCCCCATCTTACAGATGAGGAAGTGGGGGGTTAAGTAACTGACTTGAGACCTGTGTTTTTTAACCATAATATTTCCAAGCAGGTGTGAATATTTTGTGTGTGTGTGTGTGTGTGGTAAATATAGTTAACATTAAATTTACCATTGAAACCATTTTAAAGTACCATTCAGTGCATTAAATATATTCACAAAGTTGTGCAACCATCACCACTGTCTGGTTCCAGAACATTTTCATGACCCCAAATAAAATCCCCACATCTGTTAGCAGTCACTCCCTATTCTTCACTTCCCGCAGCCCCTGGCAAATGCTGACCTGCTGTCTGTCTGTATGAATTTGCCTATTCTGCATTTCATGTAATTGAATCATACAATATATGGTCTTCTGTGACTGTCTTCTTCCACTTAGCATGATGGTTTCAAGGTTCATCCATGTTGTAGTATGTATCAATACGTCATTTCTTTTTATGGTTGAATGATATTCCGTTGTATGGAGAGTCCACATTTTGTTTATCCATTCATCTCTTGATGAACAGGTATGTGTATTTTGATAAAGACTGTTTACCCTCAAGGAATGAATCTCTAAGGTGGGATTTTAGATATAACATCAAACTGAAAGAAGCAAGACTTGGGAGCAGGGGGTCCTTCTCGGAACTGAAAATCATTTATTCTGTGGCTAGCGCTGTGGGAGGGACAAGGCAGGAGGGAAACTAGCACATGCTCCCACAGATGTTAAATGGCTCCCAAGCCACTGCTGCATGGAGGGAGGTTAGCACAGGAGGGCCTTTGGTAGGTGTCCCCCCATTTCACTGAAAACTGGGGCCTTGTACAAGACTAGTCTCCCGCTACACAGGCTCTTTGTACAAGCATAATAGAAGGGAGGAACAGAGGTGGTCACCGGGAAAATTTAATCCGATTCAGCCCAGCCACCGAGGAGAGAGGCTGTCTGAAGGAGTTGTCCTGGGTCCTCCATTACACATACACACAGGGAGAGAGTTCATTATATGACTTCCCATAATACATCGTTAGTTTTCTTGAAGACAGTTCAATCAGTCCAGGTTGAAAACTTTCAGATGGCCCAAGTCTTCTTTGCGAGGCCAAGCACTACAGCGGTTTAGAACATGGACTTTAGAGTCTCTAGGCCAGGATTCACATACTGCCTCTGCCCCTATTCATTCTGTGACTGTAGGCAAGTGACACCACCTCAGTTTCTTCACCTGTAAAGTGGCACCAGTAACGCTAGTGTCAAACCCAATAGGTTCTTACCATAGTGAAGAACATAGCACGGTGCCTAGGGAAAGCAACTTTTAATGTTATTATCATTAGAGGTCATTGTTGAGATTTTATGGAAGGCTGGGCTAGGGGCCACGCCTGCCAATTCTCGGATCTTCGATAAAAATTGAACCCTGAGCTCAAATGGTTCAAATGTGTGCCCTCATCTTGCATTCCTATAGCCTTTGTTTAGTTGCCAAAACTTTTGAATTTGGGAGGAAAAAAAAAAAGTACCCGCACCAAATTTTCCCGTTTTATTTTGGCACCAGCCTGTGTGTATCTCCCACAGGGTCAGCCTGCTCGCCCTGTGGAGACAATGGGGTGTCTGGGCGGCGAGGGGTGGTGGTCCTGCCCTGAGGGGGCAGCTGGGGGGACAAGGACAAAGGGGTATGTGACACTGACAGCTCACAAAGGGCGGCAGAGGATAAATATGGCTGCGCAGGGGGTGTAGGCGGAGAGAGTGGTTACTCCTCCCGCCAGGACTGTGGAAAGTCTGTTGTGGGCCTACCCTACATCCCTTCAACTCAGAAGAGATTTGGTCTGGGGTCCAGGCTCCCTACAGGATACCCATTACCTAGCAGTACCCTCCCCTTTGGGAGGTTCTGAGGTATACGGGGCCTGTGGAGTGGAGCATGGTTGAGAGACCACTGGGGAGCCACCTCGGTGACCTGGAGCCCTGCTGCTCCCTCACCCGCCATCTGACCAAGGAAGACCCAGCGACCCGCCTGGCCAGCGCTGCAACACCAGCTCGCCATGGCCAGCGACTGCCTGTTACCGTATTACACCGCGCAGAGCGGCTCCGCCTCAGGCATGTTTAACACCACCATGGGGAAGCTGCAGCGCCAGCTGTACAAGGGAGAGTACGATATCTTCAAGTACGCCCCCATCTTCGAGAGCGACTTTATCCAGATCACCAAAAGGGGGGAGGTGATTGACGTGCACAACCGCGTCCGCATGGTGACCGTGGGCATCGCTTGCACCAGCCCCATCCTCCCCCTCCCCGACGTCATGCTGCTGGCCCGCCCGGCTACCAGCTGCGAGGAGCAAGTCGGACGGGGCCAGGTCACCAAGGGAAGAGGCCGCAAGGCCACCAAGGCCTTGGAGCTCACCAGGCTCCTGCCCTTGAAGTTTGTAAGGATCTCCATTCACGACCGGGAGAAACAGCAGCTGCGCCTGAAGTTTGCCACAGGCCGATCTTGCTACCTGCAGCTGTGTCCTCCTCTAGATGCCCGGGAAGACCTCTTTTCCTACTGGGAGAAGCTGATTTATCTCCTGCGACCGCCGGTGGACAGTAACAGCAGTACCCACGCCATTCCCGCGGGGGACATGATATGCATGCCGGGGTTTGAGGAGGAGGGCGGTGCGAGCCCCGTCTCTGCGGACTGCCACAGCAAGGGGGATCAGGACCAAGTGAGCATCAGGAGCCTGCCCGTCGTCTCGGACGTGTCTGGGGCCTCCTCTGCCGCTTATGCTGGAGGGGAGGGGATCAAACAAGACCCCCCAAAACCCACGACCACGCCTAACATACCCACCCCCAAACCTACACCTCCCGCCAAAGGGGGGGTGTCTGGGGCGGTAGCAGGGGCAGCAGCAAAGGGTGCCGTAGCAGGCGTCGTGACCGTGGCAGACCCTGAGCGCGGCGACACAGCCATAGCAGGAGCAGCCACCAAGGGTCTGGGAGACAGCAAAAGCAGCATAGCCGTCGCGGGTGTCACCAACATGGCCTCAAAGAACATCAAGATGGCTGTGGCAGGCGCTGCAAGCAAGACCCCAGAGTGTGCTGCCAGCACAGAGGGTCCCACCGATGTCTCTCCAGAAAGCAGCATGAGTATGGCGTTTGCGGGAACCACATCTGCCGGCCAGTCTGCTGCAGAAACGGCTCAGGACTCAGCAGCGGGGCCGGCCGAAGGCGGCAAGAGCCAACAGGACGCCAGCCAGCAAGCCTCCAATGCCCAGACCCGGAAGGAAAGGAAAGAGAAGCGCGAACGGCGGGAAAAGGACCGCACTCCCAGCAGGAGGAGCTCACACCGCCACAGGACAGGGGAAAGTCGTCGCAAGTCAGGGTCACGCAAGGTAGGCCAAAAATCCTCGGGCCGGTCCTTAACCAGCCACACATCCCCTAGAGAGGATAAAAAGGAAAAAGACCGCGGCAGCCGAAGGGGCAGCAGGCGCGGTTCCGCTCACAAAGGCGTGAGCCACACGCCCATCACAAAGGAGTCCAGGACATCTCACAAGTCCGGGAGGAGCATATCCACCGTTAGTTCGGTTTCCTCGAACAAGCGGCTGAGCAGGATCAGCTCTTTCCTGAGGAACGTCAGAGCCAGCCTTTCTACCAAGTCAGCAGCCTCAGCCAGCGGGAAAGAAGTGGACATCGTGTCCAAGACGGTGGAGAGGAGCAGCATGGAGGCCATCCTGGAGACGGCGGAGTGTGACAAGGAGGTGATTATTGGTGCCGTAAGGTCGGAGATAGTGGAGTCGGTGACCTTTGAAGCCCGTTAACTGGGAGCGAAAAGCTGTAAAGAGGACTGGGGTTCGAGGGAGTAGCCCCAGAGAGCCTATTCTAGCTTTCCTTATTGCAGTTTAAATAAAGAGTCACACAATCTCAGAATGGCATGCTGTGTGCTGTTTGATTGCCCCTATCCCACGGCCCAGGAGTAGTGATCTCACAGTGGACTGTGATGTCAACTGTGCTGCAGCAGTGTCCAGGCGAGGGGAACCCCACTTCGCCCAAATTCAGCAGAGCCACACGGTGCACTCGGGAGTTCTCCAGATTGCCAACGCCCTTCTGGTGTTGGCTTCTCAAGGCTACACTGAAAGTCAGGCTGGGGGCTGAGAAGCTCTACCACCGCTATCTCCCTCTCCTTGTTAACAAACTTTTGTTCCTCCTGAAGGTCCACAACAAAGCAACAGTAGCACTCAGACTTCCTTGGAAATTGGGGTGGGGGGTGGGGGAGCTCAGCATTTGTTGCAATCAGAACAGGGAAGACTAGCAATTCCGCTCCTAGGTATATACCCTGGAGAAACTGTCACACATGTCCTAGGAGATGACTATGAGAATGTTTGCAAAACAGTAGCACAGTGCAAATTTCCATCAACGGAATCGATAATACAGTGGGATATGACTGGAGATATTATGCAACAGTGAAAAATCGCAGCTACAAACATTTAGCATAGATGAATCCCAGGATATTGAGTTTAAAAAGCAGCAGCGAATATAACTCAAGTGGTTGAGCACCTGCTTCCCATGTATGAGGTCCTGGGTTCGATCCCCGGTACTTTACTTATGGAACAATTGGCTGTAGAAGGCACATGTTTAGCAGAACTGTAGGTAGAAACGAGGGAATGGTAAACGCAAATTCAGGACAGTGGTTCACTCTAGGATGGAAGGCGGGAGATGGGGCCAAGGAGGTGGGCACAAGAACCTCAACAGTGTTGAACTGTGACATTTCTTAAGCAAGGTCTTATCTCAGACATATACTTTCACTCTATGTATGCACCAGTGACTATATATATGCACAAGTGATTAACTCCTGGTAGTGAGCCACTGCTCTTGGTTTTTGAACTTGAGTGAGCTCAAAGTCCTTAGCTGCGTTATCTGGAGAGCTTCCGCCAGGTGTGAGCCACACTGCAGTTATAAACAGACTTCCCACCTGGAATTCCAGGGCCTCGTTCCCCACCAGGGACCACTTCTGACAGAGCCCACTCCTCCCCCAGCCACTAAGGAAACTTTTGAAAGCCAGCCTCAGGAACTTTCTTCTTTTGTGGTTCCATCAACTCCTTATGGCCCATGTCAGGGAGAAGATTCTGAGTTAGGATCTTGTCCAGCATGCTTGTTGCTTGGACACTCACAGTTAATTCCTAAAGCTGCTTTGGGGTAAGGTCACAGACTAATTCAAGGGAGTTTGGGGGAGGCTCTCCTGTTGGTGGAAGGAATTGTGGGAATGGGGAGGGGGTACTGTTGAGAAGAGGGCCTGAGACCTGACCCTAAGATGGAGAATTATCAGAGCGAGACAAGCTATTAATAAAGAGGGAACATGCCAAAGATTAGATGTGAATTGGCCCTGGGAGGAAAACAACTTTAGAATCATTAACCCAGGGCTTCGGAGAAGACGGGGTCTGCTGGGAGACAAAATTAATGGTTTACTCTTGACCAGTTTTTCCCTTGACTCAAGGTGGGGAAATTACAAAAAGATCACATCACATCCCTTTGATCTTATGATTTCCACAGAGGCAAGTGTAGGTAAACACTAGACTGGAAGAAGAAAATGCAATAAAAACAGTTGCATAGTTCTTGGCAGTTTATGGCGTTTTTAAATGTATGAGCTCTCCTCTGATTCCCACAGCTCTCCATTTTGCAGATTAGCAAATTGGAGTTGAGAGCATTTGAAAGGACTTACCCAAGGTGGTGGTGCATAATTTGCTGATACTGGAGTCAGTGCTTCTGCCCACCCCACCCCCTTGTACTCTTTGGGGGCGGGGGCGGGGGCGGGAAGAGAACTTCACCAGATGATGAAGCGGGAGCAAGGGCCCCAAGGCACAGGAATGAGAGAAATAGACTGGTGAGCAAGCCCTCAGAAGGAGCCTCTGTGCCAAGAAATGGGAGAGGGAGCAACTCCAGTTCAACACCTTTCATGAAGCGTTTCCTACACACCAGCCCTGGGGCCACAGGGAGACAGAGCCGGTGGCAGAGCCAGGTCAGGCGGCTCCTAGATGCAAAGAGAGGGGGCGTGTTCAGGGAACAGGAATCATTCAGAAGAGGGATTCTGGGGTATCGGAAAGGGGTTGTGGTTCAGGAAACGCTTCATAGAAGGACAGTTTTGAAGGATGAATAGGGCTTTTCCAGGTGAAGAAAATATGGGGAGAGAGTAAGTTTGAAGGAGGTACTGGGAGAGGAAAGGGAAGAGGGTACCAGGCCACAGGAAAAGAACTTGTGCAAAGCACAAAAGCTTGAAACATCACAAGTATTGCTGGTCAGAGGGCAAGAGGAGAGGAGGGCCATGAGGCTGAGAATGAGGCGGCTGGATCTTGGATCTGGGGTGCTTTGTGAAAGGCTGGGGCTTTGGGAACACTGAAGGCCAGCGCCAGATGGGAGTGAGCTCTCCCTGGCTCCAGAGTGGAGGTGATGGGCAAGGGGTCCTCCAGGAAGAGATGGTGAACCTGAGCCTGGGCGGGGGCCAGGGGGACATGAGAGGGGCAGACCAGGAGGTTTGGATATGAAACAGGACAATAGTCTTTCCCACATCCTGGAAGACAGAAAGCTCAAGGTTTAGGCTGAGCACTAAAGGAGGGAAACTAAGGAAGGGGGGGGGCGGTTTTCCCCTACGGTGGACTGCTGGTCTGTTGGTCTGTAGGCTCATGGGAAAGCAAGGAGAAATGTGTTAGGTAAAAAACAGCTTGTAGACTGCTAACAGGTAAAACACCGGGATAAAGCAGCCATGGGGAACTGGGGGTTTCTGCGCCTGGAGATCTCTGAGAGGAGAGACCACCTGAATGCTTCTTCGCCCACCTATCTGCCAGGTGCTCCCAGGTCCACTTCTCCAGTGCGTCCAGGAGAGCCCCTTGTGGCCACACGCTGTTACTGCAGGTTGGTACTTGAAAAAAATGAGCCCAGACTGAGGCTGAGTCACAGTTGCCCCTTTCCCTTTGTCACACCACAATTAGCCTCCTGCTGATTCACTGGCAGTCAGCCCAGTCCCTCAGGGGGCAGCTGTCCCTGCAGCTGAGAGCAGCCAGAGGTGTGAACAGTTGGGGGTAGGGGGTCCAGGCAAACCAAATGGAAGCTGCTTCTCACCTGGC
>JAQZBX010030059.1:0-26996 GCA_029593785.1 Cabassous unicinctus | reverse complement strand
AGTTTTGATTTGCATTTCCCTAATCGCTAGTGATGTTGAACATTTTTTCATGTTTCTTTTTTTTTTTTAAAAGAGTTATTTATTTATTTATTTATCCCCCCCTTGCTGCTTGTGTTTGCTGTGTCCATTCGCTGTGTGTCTTCTCCATGTCTGCTTATATTCCCCTTGCTGTGAGGTCCCGCTGCATCAGCCCCCCGCGCCGCGCGGGCCAGCCTGCCCTCACAAGGAGGCCCCGGGAAGCAAACCCGGGGCCTCACACATGGTAAACGGGGCCTCTATCGGTTGAGCCACACCTGCTTCCTGTTGGGAGGGCTTGCTGCATCAGCCCACTAGGCTGCGCGGGCCGGCCTGCCCTCACAAGGAGGCCTCGGGAAGCGAACCCGGGGCCTCCCATATGGTAAACGGGGGCTCTATCCACTGAGCCACTCCCGCTTCCCTCATATGTTTCTTTGCCATTTGTATTTCTTCTTTGGACAATTGTCTTTTCAAGTCTTTTGCCCATTTTTTAAATTGGGTAGTTTGTCTTTTTATTGCTGAGTTGTATGATCTATTTGTATATCATGAATATTAAACCCTTATTGGATTTGTGATTGCCAAATATTTTCTACCATTGAGTTGGCTGCCTTTTCACTCTTTTGACAAAGTCCTTTGAGGTGCAAAAGAATTTAAATTTGAGAAGGTCCCATTTATTTTTTCTTTTGTTGCTCGTGCTTTGGGTGTAGGGTTTAAGAAAGTACCGCAGAGGCAGTTTAATTGACAGGTAAGGATGGGGATTTGGCAGTCAGAAAAACCTGGATTTAAATCCTGACTCTGTCATTTATTAGCTGTGTAACTTTGGACAGTTTACTAGACCTCTCTGTGCCTCACCTTTTTTCCTCTATAAAATGGGATAATAGCAACACTGACCTAATAAATTCTTGCTAATAAGTGGGATGCTAATAATAACAGAAGATGATGTTTATTAAGTGCCAAGCACGATGCTAAGTGCTTTATATTTTTATATCATTTAACCCTCTGAGTAACGTGCTATTCTTATCCCCATTTTATAGGTGAAAAAAGTGCAGTACAGATAGGTTCAGTAATTTGCCCAAGGCCACACAGTTAATCAGTGGAGGAGCCGGGATTTGAAAACGAGTTGTCTGACTCACTTTTAACCAGGTACTATATTTCCTATGTAGCACATCACCTGCTCAATCAGCACTGGCTGGAAGGAGTAGAGGTAACACTACAGACAACAGTAGAAGTAGCATTTTGCTAGGGCTGGGCACATAGTAGGTGCTCTGTAAAAAGTACCTTATAGGGCTATTATTAGCCTGAAGAGTCTGTGCCTGGGAATTTGTTTTAGACTTTGTTACCCTTTCTGTAAAAGGGATCTGGGAGCCTTTGTGAGGAAATGCAATCAGCTGGAATTGGGTTCCCAGGGAGCTCTTGGCAGTGGAGGAGCCAGTTCTTCTCAGGGGGCCTGGCCAGGAGTCCTGGCACTGGCTGGCTTCCAGGTAGTTAACTGCCAAGGCAAGACGTGCCCGGCCCCAAATGGTTTTATCTCCTTCCAGGCCTGAGGCTAGGTCATATGCACGCAAACCAGATGGAGTAGCATCTCAAAATACACAGGGGAAGCTACTGGAGAGGATCGTGAGTGCCCCCAGGGGCCTCTGTGGCCCTCGTGACTGGGCTCTGGATGCCAACTGGAGGACATATCCGGATGGCAGTCCCCTACCCCTACTAGGCTAGGTTTGCCCTGGAGGGGACAGTCTCACTGTCTCCTTCCTCCAGGGGAAGGCCTCACTATCATCCTTCAAAGACATGCATCTTCTGTTAGCTGAGCAAGGCAAGGTACCAGCCTGACAGGTCCAACTCAACGGAAACACCAATGACACCAGTCCTTGGCCAAGGGGGGAGCCCTGAACCCCAGGGATGGAAAGGCACTTGAGATCACCTGTTAAGATGGGCGTTAGGGTCCTGAGGGTGAGAGCATGGACTCTGGAGGCATCCTCGCTGGGCTTGAATCCGGGCTCTGCTGCTTACTAGCTCTGTGATCTTGGGCATGTTTCTTTACTTCTCTGTTCTTCTGTTTTCTCATCTGCACTAATGGGAATTACAATGATGCCTACTTCATAAAATACGGTGAGTATTAAATGAGATAATCCATGTAAAATATTCAGAATGGGGCTTAGGACTTAGTAAATGTTCAATAAGTGTCAACTACTAATCTTACTATAACCTGCACACCCAGTGCAGGAATCCTCACTGCAATTAATGTACATCTAGTGTCTACTTAACCACTTCTAGGGATGGGAAGCTCATTTCTTTCTAGGATTCTATCCTATTGCCAGGCAATTCTGATTATTGGATGGTTCTTCCTTCTCTATGCAGCAATTAAAAATTATATGTGGGAATCCCACCTATACTGGAATGAAATATATTAAATGCAAGATAGCAAACTGCAGAACAATACATGGATAAAAAAAAATAGGAGCTGACCACTCAGCCTTAAGGCATATCAGGGACTGATAACAGATATCGGCCACTTACTCTGAATAATTGGTTTCCAAGAGGAACCAGAAGAATCGCCATCCAATGGTGGCATCTTGGACAGCAGGAACAGGCTGTGGGTAACAGAGGAGTGTTTGGATGGGTAGGCTCCTGCTTATTAGCTCACCCAGCTGTCTGCCAATCCAGTTTCAGATAGGGTCAGTCCCACAGCTTGACGAGAAGAAACCTATTGGCCTCAAGAAGCTTCATTCATTTTTTGAATGAAGTTTGGGATTCAGAATGGATGGAAATTCTTAAATCTGTCATTAAAAAAATCTCTAAAATCTCAAGAGTTGGTCAAGGACATATTATACAAAAACCTGGTCCATCATAATCAGGGCAATCTCAAATAAATCTCTTTCAGGACACTCCAAGAGTCTGACTTAGTGCCTCTTGCTATCTCATCAGTGATGCCTCAGACCCACCCATTGCACTTACTCACTACCCAGCCACAGGGAAAATCAGATTTCCTTTCTGCCATGAATACACTTGGGGGAGGGGGGAAGGTTGGAATAACATTGTGTAACCACTTCATTAGCATAAAGAGAATGCTCCCCTTGTCTCTGAGCATTGCTTCTGCCAGAGTAGAAGTTTCTATGGGTCGAGTGGAAGTCTGCAGACCTGGACCATGTGACTATGCAAAGCATGGTTTTTTAAGCAGTTTTATTGAGATATATTCATATATCATACAATCCATCCAAGGTGTACCATCAGTGGCTTTTAGTATAATCACAGAGTTGTGCATTCATCACCACAATTTTAGAACATTTTCATTATTCCAAAAATAAAAGCTCCATACCCCTTAGTAGTCATCCCTCAATCCCTCTATCTTCCCCAGCCCTACATAGCCACTAATATAATTCTGCCTCTATAGACTTATTTATATTTCCAATTTATACAAATGGAATCATATGTAGTACTTTGTGTCTGGTTTCTTTCGCTTAACATTGTGTTTTTTTAAATTATTTTAATTTTTTAAATTAGAGAAGTTGTAGGTTTACAAAGAGTCATGTGAAAAATACAACATTCCCACCCCTGTTGGTGACACTTTGCATTGGTGTGGTACCTTTGTTTCCATTAATGAAAGAATATTAAAATATTATTGTTAAGTATAGTCCATAGTGTTTGCATTAGGTGTATTTTCTTGATATACCACCCTTTTACTAGCACCTTGTAATGGTGACTATCTTTATTCACTCTTCACAATAAATGCATACAATAGGTGTATTTGACTGCTCCCCTCCCTCTGTGGATGAGGAAACCGAGGCAAGGCAGGAGAAAGAAACCTGTCTAAGTTTCCACAGCTCAAAGGTGGCAGAGGTGGGCTTAACCCATGTCTCCTCACTCCTCACTGAATGTTTTTTCTGGTCTCTTGGCCTTAGGATCTTCCCGCTGCCTTGTGTCTTCATTTTACTGCCCCTTTCAAATGTCTCCCATCCTTCAGTACAGTAGGGAAAGAGTAGCCTTACATTAGGAAGAGAAAGTTACAATGGAAACTATCAGAAGCCCAGGGTCATGGCAGCAGAGAACACGAATGGGAGGCTTGTGGGTCCCGGGAAAGCCCCAGACCATTGAAGCTGATTCTGAAGTTCCAATTCAGAGTCAGGGCAAAGGGCCTTCTGCCGACCATGAACCAGTCCCTCTGCTCATGGCTCCAGGCCTGCTAATGAAGCTTCGCTATGCGACTGAAGAGGCCGATAAAAGGACGGCCAGGCCCTGCCCTGGACTGGCAGTGCTTATGCTGAGGTCACACAGAGACTTTAGTCCCCTTAAGCCTAACTTTGAACAAGGGCAGGGATGCAGCCAGATCAAAGAAGCGAGGTCCTGGACCGCTGCCAGTCGGCAGCCTCACGTGGCATCATCTTTTATAAGAAGATTGAGCTAGAGACAGGGGCAGTGGTCAGACAACCCCTGTTGGGCCTCGACTCTGCCTTCCTCGGCAGCTGAGCACTCCCTCCTTCTATTCTGGACTCTTCCCCGGCAGTGCTGGGACCATGCTAGCCAGTGCCTGGTGGTCAAGCTGGACAGCAAGGCAGGGGAGAGGGTGCAAGCATCCCCAAAGCAGAGGGATCCTGTTTAGGGACGTGGAGTGAGCATGTCATCTCACACTGTGGCCGATGGGCCCCAAACTCGACCTGGGAGTCGCTGGAACATTCCTCAAGAGGCAGCAACCCTGGGCAAGCCTGAGAATGGAAAAGCATTTGCCCAGCAGGCTAAACTCTGTAACCTAAAACATTTGTACAAAAGACAGTTTAAGACTTGAGGCGGGGGCCGAGAGTCTTGGCAGTTTCGCAAAATAAACTCCTCCTGGCCAAGAATTTAAAGGAGGAGGGGTTTCCAATCCATTTTTCTAAGCAGTTTTTTTCCAAGAGCCTTAGCATATGCATCTGTAAAATAAGGAACTTTCAAGTCTCTTCCGCCTGCTCTCCTATGGCTCTGTAAACCCCACACCTTGACTTCTAAGAAGTTTTTGTCCCAGGTGCAGTAGCTCCAGGTAGAGACACCTGAGATTTTACTCCAAAGGCAAGGCTTCTGCTTACAGAGGGTTCCCCAGTACCAAAAACAAGAAAATGTTCTCAGGGTGTGTCTTTATGGACCCCAAACTCAGCAGCACTCAGACAGTTACCTGGTAATAATAATTCAGGCACAAGTTCCTACAACTTCCCTTGAATTCAGTCAGAACTTTGGCCTAGAGCATCCTCACAAATTCCTCCAGGTCTGAAAGTTCCCATTTTAGGTCCTGGAACCAGGTTCTGCTTGTTTCCCAGACCCCAACAGCTGAGGAGAGGTCCCTTTTTTTTAGGGGTCTCCTAAACTTTAAAAAAGACACAAGGTGCACATGCTGGCATGTTTGTATACACACCTACACATATTTGCTCAGCAAAATGTGCCCGAGCGTCCTCAGGGCAGGCCTGTGCTAGGTGTCAGGAAAACAGTCTAGTGCAGGAGGCAGGTGGTATAGGCAAACAGAAGGTGACGTCAGGGTCTGATAACAGGGACCTGCCCGGTGCCTTGATCATCTAAGCATTAGGCATCCCATTTGAACACAGGAGAGACAGGCTGAAAATGGAAAGTCCGTATCCCCATTCACAGAGCCGGGAGGTCATGGGGATGCCGGCCGGCGGGCAGGGAGCTCCCCTCCCGCTGACCCGCTGGCCCCTCACTCACGGGTCTGATCACGTGCAGCCCCCTGGGGACCCCATTGTCAGCACTGATGAGCCGGGGTTCATTTGGGAAACCCGTCCCTGGGAATGGAAAGGGAGATTTCAACCGTGGAGTTGGACTTTTGTGTTAACACAACTGTGTTTTGTTTGGGGTTTTGTCTTTTTTCAAATAACACCACACAGAGAACCCTAAGAAAGTCTCCAGCCTGCAGCAGACAGACACATCGTTTCTTTTTATTCCACCAGTCGGGGGGTAGGAGGGGTTGTTAAAAAAGAGGAAAGAAAGGGAAGAAAGGAAAAGAGCCTCCCCTAGAGCGCCTCCTGCGTCCTTCCCATCAGCCACGTGGGTTTGCACAATTAAATCTCAGCAGCTCCGTCCAGGGCTTTGCGGGGTAAGGCTGCCCCGTGAGGACAGTCGCTGTGCTCAGTGACTGTTCTTCTGCACGCGCCCGTCCCCCCCTCCCCTCAGTCATCTCCTTCCTGCCCACACCTAGCCTGACTGGCTCCTTGCGAGGAATGGAGAAGTGGGTTGTGTTCTCAGACCAGGCTCCAGCCAGGAAAAACTGCCCATCCATAAAGAACATGGAAGAAACTGGCCACTTGCCTTTCATGTGGCTGCAAAGGAAGTCCTTCCCAAGCGCTAGGCTGCTTTACCACAGGAGCAAGGACTTCTTTATTATGAAGTAATCATCCATCAGGGATCATGTGCGTTTTTCATCATCTAATATTTTCTGTTAAAAAAAAATCCCAAAGTTCCAACTTATCTCATAATGAAATCAAGAGCTTGGAGCTTAATAAAAAGTGTGTATTTTAAATCTAAAACTACAGTAGTAAATAGGGCCTCAGTCTCGGTTGGCAAAGGAAGAATCCAGATAATTAGAATACTGAGAGAAAGCCCTCCACATCCATCCAGCCTCTCCCCATTGCCACAGCATGTTCTCCCTTCCTTTGCTTATTCTGTCCCCCTTCCATGAACCAATGTGTCCCTCCAGCAAGGCTCTCTCAAACCTTACTCTCTCCGCAGAGTGTTTCTTGATTCTGCCCCATGTACCCTCTGATTGTCATCTCTCCATCACCATGGCACTCATCCGTATCCATCTGTTTATATCATTTTTTGTACCTTATCTTTTAATATAGTTGTTTTGCATATCTGGCTTACCCACCAACTAACTGGACTGCCTGCTCCTTAAAGGCAGGGATGGTGTCTGAGATTTGCCTAAAATTCCCCTACTTACTACTAGGCTTGATGCATTGAGGGTATCCGTTGTTGGCACTGAACTGCAGGTGATGGAGGGAGAGGCAGGACTCCAGCCAGGCTGTGTGCCACCCCTGCATCCACCAGGACACAGGCAAGCTGACGGGGAAGGCTCTTCTGTCACTTGTTCAACAAACATGTATTAATTCCATTGAACTCCCCAGGAAAAGGAACTCATTTGGTCTTACAGTTGCTTTGGGGGCTAGGGAATGGCATGGGATGTAAGCTCACAGATCTGGAGTTTGCATTTCAACAGTGCCATTTCCTTTAGGCTTATCACTTTGCTTCTTGGATACAATTTCCTCAACTAACAAATGGGAAAAATAATGACACCCACCTGCCTTCCTCCCTGACTGTTTGTGAGGATTGGGTGTTTGTGAAGAGCACTTTGAGGTACCCTGGAAAGTGTTGCTCCTTAGGCCATTACTGTCAGTAGTTAGAAACTGATTGGAGAACTAATAGAGTAAAAAAATGGGTGAAAAAAAGTTATCTATATTAGAGTGGGGATGGAGCACTCGGGTCTTAGTGTGAAATGGCATCAGTTTTACTGGAGCAGAGCGGGCGTGCAGGGGAAGAGTGTGGGTGAGTGTGGGCATGAAGGCCAAAGCTCATGCAGGGATCTCATGTGCCAGATTAGTGGAGGCCGTGAAGAAATTTGAGCAAACAAGATGTGAAGAGCTCTGAATGTGGCGGGACACCGTGGACTGGGAAGGGGGAAGTGGAGAGAGAGTGTCCTGTGAGGAGGTGGCTGTGACGTCCAGGTGGGCCGCGGACTGTGGCAACAGTGGGGAGAGGACATGTTCAGACCTGCCACTATGGGGAAGGCAGGGAGACAGAGCAGCCACGTGGCAGCTGGGTCAGGCTGCCTCTGTGACCCCAGAGCACCCCGCCTGGCTCATGGCACACGGCGCTGTTGCTGCCTGTGCCTGCTCCTTCTCCCGCGGTGGACTGTAAGTTCCTTGAGGCAGGTGTCATAGCAACTTTGTACCCCAGCATCTGGCCCATGGAAGGTGCTCATAAATGTGTGTTGAATGAATGACAGTGACTCAATTTATACAGTGCTTTCGGAAGAACCCCTTAGTGAGGGCTAGGACTCCTTATTTGAGAGGGGGCTAAGGTTTGGCTAACATGGTCCCCTGGATCTTTCCACATCCCAGGCCTGGTGCATCTCTGGGAGGTCTCGAGGACCATCATACCAGGCTTTGCTTTGGCCCTTCTCATCTACTATAGGTCCGATGGAAAGATCAGACCTAGATTACAATCTTGCCCCTCGCAGAGGGAGATCATGGCCACATTTGTAGGGTGTCTAGTCTGTGTTAAACTCTGCGGATACTACAGACATCATTTCATTTAATTACACTTCATCTTTAAGGCAATTCCATGAGGAAAGGACCATAATCTCATTTATCAGAGTTAGGAACTGAGGTACAGAAAAGTTCAGTAACTTGGTCAAGGCCACACAACCGGATTTGATTGACCCACATTACTATGCTAGAAGCTCCTTGAGGGTGGCATTATGTGTGTTTTATCCCCTACACCTTACCCATGCTGTGCAGTTTTGAGTATTTGTTGAATACTAAAGTGTTGAATGAATGGATATAGATAGATGATAGATAGATAGATAGATAGATAGATAGATAGATAGATAGATAGATAGATGATAGATGAGACAAGATTCTTCTGACCCCAAAACTCCAATCCTTTTTGGGCCCCCATTGCCTCATCTAAAAATGGAAATAATATGAGCCTCACAGTGTTGGTGTGAGGATAAAATGGGTCTTGGAAATGTGTTTGGCACAGGACAAACCCCAGACACATATAAACCACCTTCTTTCCAGAGTTCTCCAAATCCAATGTTTGCAGACATCCTCTTGAAGAAGTGTTGGCCTTCAGAGCTCAGCTCACTTCCCATTAGGGCTCATTTGTGGGTCAGATCTGATACTTAAAACTGGCATCATGCCATTGCCAGGCAAACAAGCAAACCTTCCATAAGAAGCTGAACAAACTCCCTTTATTTCTAATGCATCTGAAACCTGCTTACCACTCCCAGCCACCGCCATCCTCACCACACCTCCCAGTTCTGCCCCCTCCCCACTCCCCAGCCCTTTGTCAAGGACCTCAGAGGAAGTGGAAGGTTAACTGAAAGGGGTTGTCGTTGTTGCCAGAATAAGTCAGTGGTGGGACTGCAGTCTCAGCCCTTACTGCTAAAGTTTCAGCTGCCACGGCCACACAGAGCAGGCCTTGTTCTTTCATGAAAGCTATAGCCTCAGTTTTGTTCCAGGGATGTGGAGACTTCAGCAGGGCCTTTGTGGCCAAAGAAACCTGCCGGACAATAGGGCCACCCTCCTCCAAAGTGCTCGCTCCGCCCTGGCGGCAGAGCACAGGCTCATGAACTGCGCTGCTGCACAAAACTTGCGGGCGTGGCACTTGCGGGCATGGAAATTTCCAGGAGTCCTTAGGAGACAGTGAGGGCTGGGGCCTCCGCCTTGCTAGACCCCACTCAGGCCAAGTCACAACCAGGCAGGAAGGCCACCTCCGGTGATGGTGCCACAGCAGCCACACCCACCTGGGAACGTGTGGGAGAGCTAGTCTCTGCTGGACGGTCTCACTCAGAAGTTGGCTTTTTTACCTTGTGAAACTAATGACCCTTCTTGGTCTGGAGTGCCAAGGCCCTGTTTTATGACCACACACAGAGAGTTCAATGGGGGATGGTGAGAGTGGAGAGAGGGTGAAACTTTGTTGAGCATTTACCAAATGCTAGGGATTGTGGGAAGCACTTTAATAATAAAAATTATTAAGCACCTACTATGTCCCAGGCATTGTTAAGCAATTAGTATGTATTATTACATTCTATCTTTACAACAGTATTTTAAGGAAGGTGCAAATATTATTATCCTCCACTTACAGATGAGAATGCTGAGGTTCAGAGAGATTAAGTGACTTGCCTGAGGTCCCACAGTCTGTAAGCGGTGAAACTGAGATTTGAATCTGTGTCTGTGCAACATAGAAGCTCATATTCTTTTTTCTTTATTGAGGTTTAGCTGGCTTACAATATATAGCACATATTTAAAGTGTAAAATTTGATAAGCTTAGGCATGCGTGTGCACCCACCGATCACCCACCACAATCAAGACAATGAACATATCCAACACCTTCCAAAAATCTCCTTGTGTCCTTTTGTAATACTTCCCTCCTTCCCCAGGCAATCACAGATCTGCTATCACTACATATTTGTTTGCAATTCCAAGTGGTAACTGGAATCATAGAGCACATATTCTTTTTTTAAAAAATTTGACTTCTTTCACTCAGCATTTTCACTTTAAGATTCACCATGTTATTGCATGTATCACTAGTCTGTTTCTTTTGATTGCTGAAAAGTATTCCACATTGTGGTTATACCACAGTTTGTTTGTCCATTTCTCTCTTGCTGGTCATTTGCGTTGTGCCCAGTTTTTAGCTACTGCAATTAAAGCTGCCATGAATATTTGTATATGAACTTTGTATGCACACATGCTTTCATTTCTCTTGGGTAAATACCTAGGAATGGAATATCTGGATTATATAACAGGTGTATATTTAACTTTTTAAGAAATTTTCTGTTTTCCAAATCACTTGTACAATTGTATATTCCTTCCAACAGTGTATGAGGGTTCCAGTTGCTCTACATTGTTGCCAACACTTGGTATGGTTGATCTTTTTCATTTTAGCCTTCTAGTAGGTGTGTAGTGTAAGTTATTTTTTCACGTGCTTGTTTGCCATTGTATGTCTTCTTTGGTAAAGTGTCTGTTCAAATACATTGCCCAATTTTTAATCAGGTTGTTTGGTTTCTTATGATAGAGTTTTGAGGGTTTTTTGTATATTCTGAATACAAGTATTTTTTATCAGGTTTATGACATGCAAATACTTTTTTCCAGGCTGTGACTTGTCTTTTTTATTCTCTTAATAGTGTCTGTTGAAGAGCAGGAGATTTTAATTTTGATGAAGTCTAATCTATCAATTTATACTTTTATGGATTGTCTTCTGTAGTCATAGCTAGGATATCTTTGCCTAACCCAAGGTTGCAAAGGTTTTCTCCTATGTTTTCTTCTAGAAGTTTTATAGTTTTTGGTTTTACATTTAGTTCTATGATTGATTTCAAGTTAATTTATGTATAAGGTATGAGGTATGAGGTATGGATCAAAATTTAAATTCCATTTTTTTTTTTTTGGCATATGGGTATCCAATTGTTTCAGCACCATTTGTTGTTGAAAAGACTATCCCTTCTCCATGGAATTGTCTTTGCACTTATGTCAAAAATCAGTTTTCCATATATATGGTCTAATTCTGTACTCTTGTTTCTGTTCCATTGATTTATTTGTCTATCTTCATGCCAATATCACATTGTCTTGATTACATTAGCTTTATAAGTGTTGAAGTCAGGTAGTGATAGTATTGTTCTGGTTTGCTCTTCTTTTCAAAGTTGTTTTTGGCTATTTTAAGTCCTTCGAATTTTACATGAGGTTTTCAATTTCCACTTAAAAAAACCTGCTGGGATTTTGATGAAACTCAGATTCTTAATTGCAAGGTATCATATTTAACCCTTACTACAAATGTATAAATTTGTCATTATTCTTAGCATTAAATAGATGAAGAAACCCAAACTCATACAGTTAAAGTATCTTGCTAGTGACAGAGTACAAACCTGAACCCATGTCTGCTGTAATTCTTTGTACCACTACACCATAGTGCTCAAAGTCGCCAGCTAAGTCAGTAATGGTGTCCTTGCCTCCAGCTGGGATGTTCCACTAGGACAGTTCTGGGTTGTATTTGACACCTGAAGCTGTCATTTGGTCAAGAGGCATTTTCTTGATGGCAAAATAGACCATCAAAAGGATGTCCTCCATGTTCCCTCTCTCTGGCCCTCTCTCCATCCTCATTTTTTTCAGTGAATGGGAAAACATACACTCTCTTCTCTGCACATGGTAAACCTCCCCTCTAAGTCTCACTAACCACTATCACAATGAGAACTTATTCACCTAACTTATTTTTGAAGTCAAATATTCCTCTCATTTGAAGCACGTCACTTCCTTGCTCAGAGACAATCAATGGCTCACCAATGCCACTAAAGTTAAGTTGACTTATGGAGTCATACGCTTTTATGACAGAAAGAGACTTTAGAGATCACTTATAATACACAGTGGAGAAGCAATGTTCCACCCTCTCGTTTCAGATGTGAGAACTGATTAACCCAGGAGAGGAAGGGACTTTGACACAAGGAATCTGAAGCCTCACTTTAAGAGCTTCTCTTTGAAATTCTGGTTTTGGTTTGTTTTATCTTTGTGGCAGGATTTTGAAACAGGATTACAATCTCAGCCTAATGCTTTTTCCTCTAAAAATTTTAAAAGACTCACTCCAACACTTAAGACTCTCCTCAAACACATTCCAGTCCTTTCTCTGTCTCTGAACCATATTCCAGTGTCTAGGCCTATGGGACCCTTTGTGGCCTCTGCTTCGACTTCTGCTGGTCGCTCTGCCAGGGATGTCCTTTCCTTTTCCCATCTAATCTATTTCTTCCTGAAAACCTCCCATTCCCCATTCTTTGAGCCTGATCTCAAATGCCTCATCTTCCAGAAACCTCTAATTCCCCCAGCTGTGTATGATAGTTTTCCACCCTCACCTGAGTTCCCATCATACTGGGTCTGGCCGTGGCTGACGGTCTTTATCAAGTTTTGCTCTGTTTTAAGTTTTGTGAATACATCCGACTCCTAACTCAACTGTGAGCATCTTAAAAGGAAGAACTGAATCTTATATACCTTTCTCCCTGAAATACCCAGCTCTGTGCTGTGCTCAATTGATGGCTCTCTTGTTCAACTGAACTGAAGTGGTTTTCATATCACATGACACACCTCTGATTGATGGAATTGATTATTTCACCAAAAGGGTGCAATATTTGTGTCCATTTTGGAGCAAGCTGGTGATGCCTGAAGGGAGATGAAGAACAGGAGGCTAGAAACTAGCATATATTCAGTATGCTTCACACAACCTTTTTGCAATGAGAAAGGGTCCATTTTTATTTTCAGTGATTTTACTATGAAAAATAATTTTACTATGGGTAGGCAGGCTTTGTGCAAAACACTTGGTACATGTTGTATTAGTCAGCCAAAGTGGTGCTGATAGAAAGTATCAGAAATATGTTGGCTTTTATAAAGGGTATTTATTTGGGGTAAAAGTTTGCAGTTACAAGGCTGTAAAGAGTCCAACTCAAGGTTGCTTTCTCACCAAAGTCAGTTGCCACATGTTGAAGCAAGACGGTCCCTGATCTCTGCCTGGTCTCTCCTTTACCTCCAGGCTTCCAGTCCTCTCTCTCTCCTAGTTAGGGTTCGTCTCTCAGGGCTTTCTATATCAGTCTTGGCTCTCTTCCCAAGGTCAGCTGTAAGCTATCAGGCAAATGGTCCCTCTCTACCAGGGGCTCTAGCTCTTTGAGCCTTCTCCTTTCTGTCACATGGCAGGATCAAAATGACAAACTTCTCTCCTCTGTGTATCTTCTTGAGTGAGTGTCCATTTATATCAGTCCACCAAGGGGGCGAGGACTCAACCTGAGTCACACCTTACTGATGAGGTCAAATCAAAGCCCTAAACTTAGCAGGTAATTTAATCAAGGGCCCCTCAACTGAATACAATATAATCAAAGGGTTTCACACCCAGAAGAATAGCTTAGTTTACAAACATAATCTTTTCTCTTTTTGGGATTCATAAAATAATCTTAAACTGTCACGCATGTTACCTCTTTTAAAACTCACAATAACCTTGTTATTTCCTTTGTTTTAAGATGAGAAGCCTGAGGCTCAAAGAGCTTAAGTAATATGCCCTCAGTCATAGAGAAGGGAAAAGGCAAACCTGGGATTTGAACTCAGGTCCATTTGGTTCCAAAGTGCCTGCACTGTCCACCATGCTACAGTGTTCTGGACTCAATATGAGACCCATATTCTCAGTGATTTCTAAGGATTTGTCTGTCTAGCCATCCATATAGGAAAAGACCATCTTTCCTAGAAAGACCACAAAACTTGACATGCCAGAAGGCATAGCTGGACAGGACTCTAGTGATAATCTAGTCCAGTGCTCCCAAAGTATGAATGGGGAGACTGACTGTGATGAATGGAAGCTGGATGGACCTTAGAAGATCATGTTCTTAAAGTTAATCCATTCCTATGGGTGTAGACCTATTATAAAAAGGGCCTCTTGATAAGGTTACTTCAGTTAAGAGCTTTTTGATTAGGTTACTTCAGTAAGGCATGGCCCAGGGTAGATTCTTAATCCTTTTATTGGTTCTTTAAAAGAGAATGGAATTCAGATGAAGAGAGAGAGAAAGCCAGAGGAAGCTGGCAGCTGAGGCAACAAAACCTGGAAGAGAAGGGAGAGACCAGCAGAGGCCACCATGTACCTTGCCATATGACAGGGGAGTGCAGGATCGCCTGCAGCAGGTCTTCAGGGAGAAAGGAACGCCTGATGATGCCTTAATTTGGACATTTTCATGGCCTCAAAACTATAAACTTTTACGCTAATAGATCCCCATTGTAAAAGCCAACCCATTCCTGGTATATTGCATTTCGGTAGCCTAGCAAACTAAAACACTGACTGAGTCCAGGAGGGTGGGGGGAGGGAGAGAGAGACAGAGAGACAGAGACAGAGAGAGAGACAGACAGACAGAGAGAGAGAGAGAGATCTAGTTGCCCAAGGATAGACAGTAAGTGAGAGGTTCCCGTTCTCCTCTTCCCTTTGTTAGCCCCTGCCATTGATACTTTCCAAAGGAGACTGTCTAACCAGGCAGCCCAGAGCTCCAGGTCAGGGTTCCAGATCAGCAGGGGGTCTAGGAGGAGAGCCTGAAGAGCCTCACTTTCCCCCTTTCAAGGGGAGGAGTTGCCTTACTACATCCTTGTACTCTAGGGAGAACTAGTGCCTTTTGAACCTATTTTGTTTCCTTAGCACCCTGCCCACACCACTCCTCCAGAGAGGACCCTCCTCATTTCCCATTCAGGAGCCCAGTCCCTGCCCAGCTCCGGCTCCGCTGTCCTGCAGGGCTGTAGCTTTTCCCTGGTAGCACCTGTTCTCTGGGACCATGTTACTGAGACTCTGAAATGTTCCATCTGTTTCTTAAAAACAAACAAAAACACAAAATAATATATATGCCAGCCATGATGGAGAAATAAGGACAGATTTAACTTCTTACCTTACACAAATGAAAAATCAGATAAAATTTATGAAATAAAAAGTTTTCAAACATTGGATGGCAGTAAGTGCAGAACAGTTATCTCTAAGAGAAAGAAAACCAATAAAGGTGAGTCCTACAATTATCCCAACTTATTACCTGGAAATGGAACTCAAATAACATTCAAAGGTTATCCTGAGTTGAGGAGACAGGGCTGAGAATCTGGGGAAGCCAATGTGGTTAGAATTTGCAGGGAGGAGTACTGGAGAGAAGAGAGCTGGAGAGCTAGCAAGAGAGATACCCAGCGATCTGCAGGAAGCGACCTTTGAGTTTTAATCTAAATACTGGTCAGTGTATGCATGTGAGTGGGAAAGTTGATCTCCCAGCTCTGGCATGCTTTTTGTCAGCATTTTACTGCCCTATCCCAATCCTAGGAAAGGCAGTTACTTTAGGAATGCAAAAGGCAGTGGGATATCAAGCAGCAGAATGTATTTAGAGGGAAGCTCCTCAGTCTTCTCTAAACTGCCTGGGATGGTTTTAAGTCAGGAGAATGGGCCACATTCAGGCCTGGCGCAGGTCGGATGTCTTGCAGTGGCTTGGAGGGAGTCCTGAACTAACCTGCCTGGTGATGTTTCTGGATGGTGGGTACTAGGCAAGGCCCCTTGGGAGTACAGCAGATGCTTCCTTAGAAAACACTTCTGAGCTTGTGTGTTGAGATGGGCTCGTAGACACAATCCTGCCATGGTCAGACCCAATTGCCTCTTCCCTGCTAAAGCATGGAGAGCAGAGCCAGGGACTAAACTCTGGCCTTTTTCATAGGCAACCCTCCATGCCTGAGCAAGTTAGAGGCAGAGCCGAGAATAACCTGGGTCTGGTGGTACTTGAAACATGCCCTACTGGACACACACACATCCACACTGCTTCCAAAGCCAAGGTCATCTGAACATAAGGGTGACTAAAACAGGGGAAGCCAATCCATGTCAGAAGTCAGGGCAGTGACTTGCAAGAGGTAATGGAGGGAAGGAGCACAAGTGTGCTTGTGGGAGCTGGCAGTGTTGTTTCTTGATCTGGGTGCTCTATACAAGGATGTGGCCAGTTTGTGAAACTTCATCAAACTGTGCATCATGACATGCATACATTACACTTCAATAAAAACGAAATGTACAAAATAAAGTAAAAAAAAAAAAAGAAAAGAAAAAAATGTAAATAAAACCCAATTTACAAAGGAAACAAAAACAAAAACAAAACAACAAAAAAGAAGCCCCCAAATCACATGCCTTAGACACTGCGGCAGCCGCCTGGGGCGTACAGGCGTGGGCAATGAGTTTCAAACACCCCTGGCTGTAACTAGGGGAGAGGGGGAACGTTCGAGGGCCAGCCGTCAGCGCATGTTGGCAGAGCAAACACACGGGCCTTGGGGCGCCCCGTCCCCTGTGTACACAGGGTGTTAGGCGGCCTCCTCCTAGCCGCACTTCACAGTAACAAAGACAACAATGCCACATCTCGTAACTGTCAACAACATCGCAGAACTCAAGTCTTTGGTCCAATATTTGCGGAGCCAGAGGAGCCATGTCTACTTTGCAATATTGACTTAGATTCATCCCTTTCCAGAAAACCCTGCGTCCTGGGCTTGCCTGCGCCCTGGCCTTAGGCAGAACGGGTGGGGTCCTGGAAAATCACTATTCTCTTCCCCATGCATGCCCAGAGAGTCTGCTGGAGAGAGAGGTCACACATTTTTGGACTATTGCTTACGATTGTCTAACGTCCTCTGTAAACGCAACCTGTAAGATTTGGTGAAAAGGGAGATGGGGAAAATGAGGCATGAAATTCCCACAGTTTTGAACTGAAGTTTTCAGGAAATGGAAATGAGAAAGCTTCTTTCCATGAAGAAAATGTTCCTTTCTCATAAGGGAGGGAAATGGGTTAAACCCTATAAATGTGAAACATGTTAGCCTCCAGGCTGGTGTTTCTGAGCGAGACACTTTACTATTGACAAATACAAGAGAGCTCTTTCCAGAAACTCACGTTGCCAGGGGAAGCCACTGCTCCCCCTTTGTGAGCTCCAAGGCCTTCAGCATGGGGCCATGACCTGTGACCTCCTCACTGGCAGCCTTGCTGTCAGCTGGAGAAAGCTGGGGCCGACCTGCGTCAGCTGGACAAACCAAGGCCTGGAAACCCTGTGTGGAGGCTCTGCTTTCTCAGGGAGCTGACCAGGTGCTGCAGGTGCCGCGTCCCCAGGGCAGGCCTTGCTTCCCAGTCAGGTAGCAAGGGGCTGAGACATACTTGCTCTTTGAGAGTGTTTATTTCTTTTTCCCACTTTGTCAGAAAGGCTCTAACAGGACTCCTTACCCGCCCCTCTGTCAGCCTCCGGGGCCCACACACTCAGCCTCCACAACCATTAATTTAGCCAATTTCCTGGGCCACACCATCCCCCCGGGACCCCACTTTGGTGGGCAGCAGCGGAACAAGGCCTCCTGCTGTTCCCCTTCCCTTTTAATTACATGGGGACAAGCTTCCTTGGGTTGACTTTGGGAGGGGAGCCCCAGGCCAGCCTGGCTGCCCTCCACGAAACAATGCACACATGTTCCGGAGAATTCCCGCCTCGCCTAATCTGGACTGGGAAGAAAAGGGCTTTTCTTCTTGTTGTCAAAGGGGGTCTTCGATGCTAAGATACCATTTTGTGTCTCAAGTCATGTCACGAGACTTCTGCCTCAGTCTCGCTGCCTGCTCTTTAGAAATGAAAGGCACAGTACTTGCTTCACCTCAGGACAAGTGCCCCCCACCCTGCCCTCCTCTGAAAATAAAAGGGGGTTGGGGACCAAGAGAAGAGGGAAAAGCTCCCACTCCCACTGTTCCTTTTTCATCCTAGCAACCTCAGCTTTCTGGACTATTTGCCCAAAGGATGAGCAGGGACGGCTGATCCTCACCTGCTGAACTCTGAGGGTCATGAATATTCTTATAATCCCATAGAAAGAAGAGCCCTTTCATCAGAGAAGCAGATCCTATCCTGCAGCCTGGGGGTGGGGGTGGGGTGTCCACTCCCTACCCACAGGGCTTGCCTCCTCTGCTTTCCTGCTTCTCATCTCCTGGGTCCCTGCTGGCTTCTCAACCCTTGGTTTAGGTTGGATGGAGGACCAGATTTTCAGAAGGCATTGCTCTATACTGTGGATGAATTAAAGGAAATAACAATAATAAATTTACAGACATGCAAACTGCTGCTTAGAAAGGAGTTGGTTTCAGAACACAGAGAACAAACTTACTATAAGCATAGCTATATACGCTTATATGTTTACACATAACTGCATTTGATAAAAGGATTTGAAGTAGGTTTTTGGAAATACACACAAAAATTCATATGAAGATAAATGGAAAAAAAATTAGCAAAATAAAATCATGTCAGGGACATGGAAGATTCCAGAGGGCAAGGATAGATGGGACATTTAGATTTGGGCTTCCTAGTAGCCAAAGAAAAAGGAGAAAAATGATCAATAGAAGGTAAAAGCATACCAGTAGTCCAGGGGAAGTATAATTCTCTCTGATACTGAGATCTGAGATACCTCTACCAACTGAGGGTCCTCAGACAAACAAAAAGTGTGTGCTGCAATAAAAATGCCATTTTTCATAGGACTGTACAACACATACACAATAAATAATGTTTTAAAGTCATTCCTAATAGCCCTGCACTAAATATAAGTCTCACTAAGTTGTGTTTAAAAATAACTTAAAACTAGATTCTCTGCATATTCTCAAGAAAATAAATGTCTGCCTTTCTAAATGTCTTCAGAATTTCTAAGTAGAGCTCATTGAGTCAGTGGCACACAGGCCACCCTTAGGGCCTGTCCTGAACATCATAGATACAAAAGAGCTAGATGGACTGTGAGCTGGATCATTCGCTCCTTGAGGCCAAGACCCTCAGAGCCCAGCACGAGCCCATTAGTTGGAGCTGCAGTGGATCCACAGGGGAGAGATGGCCTGGGCTGCTCCAGCCTTCAAGGTGGGTCCTGGAAAGCATAGGGCTTAAGGGACCGGGTAACCCTTTGCTGAGCCCAGGAAAGGGAGGAAACATCTCTGGAGGACTAATCGCATTTGTGTGTCAGTGTAAGTGGATGGAGGCTGCAGGAGAGGGGCAGGCTATCCACCTAGGTTTCTGATGCACAGTAAATTAATCGAATGAATGAAAGGAAGAATGAATGAATGGTTTGGAAACAACTATTGATTGGGTTTTTAATTTAAATCAACATGGTATCATAATAATAACTTGTAGCTTTGAACACTCATCACTGTATGTTAGACCCTTTGAAAGTGCTTTAAATATATTATCCTCTTTTAACCTTAAAAACCTATGAGGTAGACTACATACATACGCATTTTTACCAGATGAGGAAACTTGAGACTTAGAGAAGAATTTTTCTGACACCCTGAAGCTAGCAAGTAGTAGTGCCAGGATTTTAACCCAGTTTTGTCTGCTTGTAGGGCCCAAGGTCTTCACCAACGTACCATCCTGGGAAGAAAATTGTACTAGAAGTCAGGAGACCTGGAAGTCTTTAGTTCTGGGATCAGTGCTATAGCAATTTAGCTTTGACATGTTCTTCAGCAATTTATTTTTGCCATATTTTTGAACAAGGATTGGGCCTCTAAGATCCTTTATACCTCAGGCATGCAGAGATACTTGTTCATTCATTCTTCCTTTCATTCATTCATTTGATTAATTTACTGTGCCAGGCTCTGTGTTGTGGGAAAATCAGATGGAGTATCTCCTCTCTCTAAACCCACAGTCTAAATGGGGAGATGGACACTGAATAAGTAATTAAAGATGTGAAATTTATTAAGTGAAGTTTAGGGTGTCATGATACCTATCAAGGAGAACTAAATTAACCTGAGTTGAGGACTAGGTCAGAGAAGATCTCCCAAAGGAGGTAACGCTTGCGATGAACCCTGAAAATAAGTAGCAGTTAGCGAGGTAAATGAGGGCTTTGGGGTTGAGAAGAGAATGTGCAAAAGCCCAGGGTGGCAAAGAGTATATTTCAAGACGTGAAAGTTCACGTGACTGAGGCACAAGGGAGACAGGTCTTGAGGCTGGAGAAGGCAGGGACAGATATCACCAGGTCCTTGAAAGCCTTGTTGGTGATTTGGGACTTTATCATAAGGATAGTGCCAATCAGTGGAGAGAGTCTTAACACAATCAGGAGTGCTTTTAAAAATCATCTGACTGCAGTTTAGAGGTAGATTGGAGGGAAGCAAGAGAGAAATGAGTTAAGAGTCCCTATGGGAGATTATAACTAGGAACAGGATGGTGATAGTGGGGACAGAGAGGCATGGATGGATTTGAGAGATCCTCAGGGGTATAACTGATAGGCCTTGGTGGATGATTCGCTGTGGACATTGAAGGAGGGAAAGAGTCAGGTATGACTCCTAGTTTTTAGCTTGAGCAATAAGATGAATGATATTATCATTTATTGAAATAAAGTAGAGTGGATTGAGACCAGATTAAGGATGATGATAAAGAGTTCAGCTATGAGGTGCCTTCAAGAAATGCAAGTGATAATGTTGAATAGGCACTGGGAGCCATTGGCAAGCAAATGATAGTTGAAACTCTGGGAGTGGATGAAATCTAGGGAGAGAATATAGATTGGAAGAAGGTCAGGACAGAGCTCTGAGGAATTCCAACATTTAATGGTTGAGTAGAGGATGAAGAGCTGGCAAAGGAGACATAAAACAGAGAAAGGTAGGAGGAAAATTAGAAGTGTAAGTTGTAATGGAAGACTAGGGAAGCAAATATTTCAAAAAGGGAGTGGCCAACAGTGCAGAATGCAGTCATGAATCAGGCAAGATGTAGTGACAAGGACGCTACTGGTGTCCTTAGGGTGAGAATTTCTGGTGGAGTGGCACAACCGATTTAAACATGCAACTCACATACCAGAGATCACTAACACTTGCTAGATTGATTGTATGGTATGTGAATATATCTCAATAAATATGCAAGAAAAGCCAGAAAGAGCAGCTATGTATAGCAGGGGAAGTATAGAGAGAATGAGAGGTGAAGAATTTTTTGTCTTCTGTTTTTTGTTTATTATTATTATTGAAATAATGAAAATGCTCTAATAATGATTGAAGTGATGAATGCACAACTATGTGATTATGCCAAGTACCATTGATCGTACACTTTGGATGGATTGTATGCTTTACTAATGTGTATCAATAAAATTGATTTAAAAAATATATGTATATATATCCTGAATTTAGGTTAAGAAATCAAGAGATAATTCTCATGGAGAGTGCAGGGCTTCAAATATTTTGAATCAAAGGTCTGATCCTACCCAAAGCCTCAAAATATGGAGTGGTTAATATTCAAAATTTTTACTCTTAAAAGTTATTGAGCATCCCGAAAAGCATTTGCTTGTGGGTTATATCTATTGATATTTATTAAAACAAATATTTAAAACCTTTCCTCATTAAATTATTTAAAAATAATAAGCCAAACACATTAACATAAACAACACTTCTTATGAGAAAGAAAATAATGTAGGGATAAGGGTGGCATTGCTTTTCATTTTCGCAATTCTCTGTAATGTCTGACCTGATAGAAGACAACTGGATTCTCATATCTTATTTCTGCATTTGATCTGTTGTGATATACTGTTTTGGTTGAAGCATATGAAGAAAATCTGGCCTTGCAGGATTATGTAATTAGAAAAGGGAGGAGAATTTAATAGCCTTTTCAGGTAATTGCGGAACTTGTTTGATAATACACTAAACTGACAGAGGTTAGTTGCAATGTGGAATCTGAAACTTGATCAATGACTTTTTCATACTCTGTGACTTAAAATCCATTAGTCCATTTTGCACTTTGAAAGGATATTTAACCATGTCTGATTTGGTAGCATCAGGCACTGGCCATTTGAAAAATATTGGTCTCCTAATTATGCAGATTTTCCAACTTTTGACACATTTCATCTTACAATATCGAAGCATCACATTCATTAATATCATCACTCATCTCATCAGAAAAGTCTTTTCTTTAGTGTTGAGAAGCAGTCAAGCTCATGATGACAGAAGGAAGTTTTAGAAATTCTCATTTTCACTTAAAAGCATAAATTTTATCAACGGCAACAAATATGTAAGAGTTGTTTTCCTTGAAATGACAGTCTTACTTTGTTTATTCTTGAGAAAGTGTCTGCCGTATACCTGAATTACCAGAGTTTGTCAGTTATTCTTTTAGGTAAAATTGTGTTCCTTGAAGAAAGTGGCTGGTTCAGGTCCCATATCAGGCACTGCACAAGTGTGTTTTCCTCCTGATGGCCGTCAGACTTCGGTATGCAACGTGGTTTATGTGAACCTCCCAATTTGTCACACAAATATTAAAAAGCTGTATATTAAGGGTTGAGATTTAATAAAATTAATAATTTTTACTGCTTCACTAAGCCATTCTTTCAGTAAAACTGTTTTTTGTTGTTGTTGTTTTTCCCCAAACTGAGTATGTGGGGTGAAGATGGCTCTTCCAGGCCTGGGGCAGCCTGTCTCACAAGGACATGGGCTTCGTGAGGTGTGCCAGTGAGCCAGCAAACCTGCCTGTATTCGCAAACATTCCTGGGAAACAGGAAACTGTTCTCTACAGTTTCTAAATGCCTGCCTTATAAACTCACAACTTCTCAAACTTCTCTGACATTCTTCATGCCTCCTTCTTGGCAATGTAAGCCATTTACAGTTGAGAGGCAGTTTGTAGTATAGCACAGGGGTTAAGAGCACAGGTTCTGGAAGCACATCTCCAGAGTGGAAATCCCAGCTCTGTCACTTTTAAGCTAAGCAAACTCTGGCAAGTTAAGCAACTCAGAGGCTCCTTTTTTGTTTGTTTGTTTCATCTGTATAATGGAGATAATACCTATTTCACAACATTGTTGTGAGATTTGAGTTAATACAGTGTTAAGTTCTAGAACAGTGCCTGAAACATAACTCAAAGAAATGTTAGCTGTTGTTGGTTAGAAGGATTTGAGAGAGAAACGCTCTGTACCTGGGTTTGGAGGAAACTACCAAAATGCTCTTCACTTAAAATAGAATGTAATCTAGAAAATGCCTGACTTACCTGGACAAGTAGGCCTTTTCCCTTTTCAATAGTAGAGATGGTTTGGGGAGATCATTTTTAGATGCCAAGTTTAATCGGTGGCAGAAACTCATAGGTGCACTCTACCTCACATGCTTAATAGACAACTCTCCTCTAAGGTAAAGCACCATTTAGTTAGTGAGATGATTTTATTTAAGTTGTGCAGCAAATACAAAATAATGACTAAGATTTCTGCACTATCTCTTCTTCAGTAAACCTGAAAACCAAAATGTAGTCTCACCATTCAGAATTCACTTAAAATGTATAAAATTGGCATGGGAAATGCCATTATCCCTGCTAAAGATCACTGGAGTGACTTTCAGAATTTGGAAAGTTTTGACGTTTAGAACAAAAGGCTTTTTATAAAGTCTTAACCATGGGATTTCACTTAACACTGACCTATCCATTGTGTTGAAAGTACTGCATTACGTATCTTTTTATGAATGTACACACTTTTTTTTTTTTTTTTTTTGCAAACCAGCTCATGATCTGACAAGGAATTGCCATCTTTAGATAGTTGAACAGGGAGGGGAAAAGAGCTGTTAGCACACTGCTAGCCCACTGTGCACCTGATCTTTTTTTCAGGCTCTACAGTCAAACCTTTACGGGATCCCATAGAAGCTTTGCCAACGAGCCAACAGTGGAACCTCAGGCAACCTCTCTGAGCTAGTGTTGATCCACTGGATAAATGAAGATGAATATGTAAGAATATGTAAGGCAATATATTTAAAGTGCCTGGAATATAGTAGGCATTTAATAAATGAGAATTTCTCTCTAGTCCAGCCTCACAATAAATGAAACTAAAGAAACTGGAAAAAAAAAAAAATCTGTGTACCTCTAAGAATGATCAGAAATCACGTTATTTTCAGAAGGCTTTTAGTATTATCATCCAAATCTATTAAGACCAGGGATGAACAGAAAGCTATAGTTTAAAATTGAAGTTTCAAATGATGACTCATGAGTGGGCAGCATGCTAGTTGTGGAGGTTTCTCTTTGACTGACACAAGTTTTTAAGATTTTTAAAATTAGCTCCTAACATTAAAAAATAGGGAGGTTTCACATGAATATCATTTCTCAATTTCTTTTACAAAATAGCTAGTTCTGGAGGCATGTGAGTTTTTGGCATCTGATCTAAATCTTAATGGAATAGAAACAGTATTTGCCTGGGAATCAGGAGCTGGGTTCTAGCTCTACTACTAATTTAGCAAATTGCTTCTTCTCTCTGGGCCCCTTCCTTTTCCTTTCCCTTTCCCTTTTACTAAACAAGAGCTATAACCATTCTAAAACTGTAAATCCAAGGGTAACAAATGATATAACTTTCCTAGAAATTACATGATGCTTTTATACAGTAGCCAGGTGATAGTAGGCTTCAAAAATATTTCAGAATATATAAATAACTGGTTGCATAAAAGATTAGCCAAACTATAGGTATCAGTATAAAAACTATGGAGGTTCAGAAAGAGAAAAAACTTTTTAAAAGGCAGAACCACTATGCATGTATACATGGAAAGATTTAATCTTCCCACACCCAGATGTTGAACACGTAAACGTGCCGTCTATCCATCTGCTCAGCTATTTCCCTGTTTCCACATTCTCATCTTGTAGTTTTGAGGAGGCTGAGCATGCCACGCCTCATCTGTGGATGCTTTCTGCTTGACTGGCTTCAGACAAAGTTACCATTAACTCCCCAACCTGCAAGAAAATTATTTGACACAAAGGATTCCAAAATGTCCTCCTTTCCCCCTACAAGCCTGCAAACAAATGGTACAGGAATGAGGTCAGAAAGGAATCCCCCGCCTACCATGCCGCTGAATTCATTTACCTACCTCAGAGCCCATTCAGAGAAAGGGGTGGGACAGGGAACAAGAGATGCTCTGAGGCCAAGTGGAGTTTGGGGGTCGAGCGCTACATTACAAGATTTGACAGGCCTTTGCCAGCCTTCAGCTTCTTTGTGTCTCTCGCATAATAGAGAAACACAAACTGAGCAGCACACGATGTGTGGTTACACCCTTGGACAGAGCACACTCTTTGCAAATGCTAATAGTATTGTAGCATCCTGTCACCCGGTAATACAAAAAAGGATGTTGATTTTCACATGAACCAGAACGGGACCATTATACACAAGTTTGTGACCAACTTGTAGTATCTGCACATCAAAAGACCAGCCAATCACAGAGTACACAGCTGGTGAAGCACACCAACGGGGTGCACATTGAATTCCAAATGCCTCACTCAACCGCTACGGTAACAAAACACAGTACTTTTGACATTAATGAAATTACAAATTCACAATCATGATTATAACCATAGCAAAGCCTTCTATTTTACTTTTAAGACCTGGGGGTAGAACCTCCTGAATCTCAATATCATCTCGTCCCCTAGAGCTTCAGAGGGTGCCATATCTTTGCTAATTCCATTCTTGCAATGCAACAACTTCATATAGTTAGGGAAACCATCCTGGGCCATTTTTGCAAAGTTAGCTCATTTTGCACTTTCTGGATATATCAATCGTATGCCCTAATGTACTGCTAATTTCAGTACATTAATAAGTTCATTTTCCAATTTTAATAGGGGGTATATTTTGGACAGAGCACAGCTTGTGATCACAGACTTGTTTTCAAATTCATACTTTGCTACTCACTGGAATGACCTTGGGCAAGTTACTTAAAACTTCTCTGAGCCTATTTCCTTATCTATAATATGGAGATAATACTGCCAAAATGTGATAATGGATGCAAAACACAAGATCTACTGCTTCCTTTGCTTTAGATTCAAGTTATCTTCTTAACACCAAAATTTCAAACAAAACCCCCAAAAGTTTCATGAGACCAAGCCTTGGTGAGATGAAATACTGACCATTAAAAAGGAATGAGGGGTGGGAGTTCTAGATGGAACTCAGAATGCTCCTGTTCAGTTACAGTACACTTTTTTGTAGGCTTCTGAGTCCTGCTAAGACCTTTATGATTGGCCTTTCGTGAGGATGTAAATATTCTTGGAAATGGCTGCAAACTTAGGCATTCACCTGCATCCCCAACATAGTCCAAACACCTCTTTTCTCGTGGTAGTGTTGTTCATCGAGGTTGGGAAGGCCAAGGTACGCTATTGCCATTAGGTGTGTACTACATTCTTGATGCATCAGTAAGGCGATTTGTTTTTTACTATATATAAAGTAATTACTTGCACAACCAAATTATATACCTTAGGCATGCTAGGGGATTGGCTGTGCACACCTTGAGCATCATTGGAGCAAGTGTGATAGCTTTCACCTTAAGCTCTCTAGTCAAATACATTTCTTAAAGGAGAAATAGTGAGCATTGCATTTTGTTAGTGATACATGATTACATTTGTGCCAAGATGTATGGAAAATAGATTAAAACAAAAATGGGACACAAACTGAGCAGAGAAATGGTTAGGTTCATTCTTTCAGGTGAGAGGGTAAGTTATTTTCAGCAGTTCCTGAAAGCTGAAGCAAAAGAAATAGGTAAGTTATTGAATTCTCATTGCTAGGACAGCAGTATATAAATTTGTCTTGAGCAGGCAACTTTAATAAATTTAAGTATAACAGAAACATGTAATTAGGTTACACTTCTGTGTTTTCTTCAAATATTTTCTTCAAGTATTTGTCTGTGTAAGTCAGAGGTATAAAATTAGATAAAGAGGTACGTATGTGGTCCAGGACATATTGCTTTTTGACAATTTGGCCTAATTCTCAGAAAAACTTTAATAAAGCAAGAAGATGGAATTAACCTATTCCCTATATAA
>JAQZBX010030058.1:0-26979 GCA_029593785.1 Cabassous unicinctus | reverse complement strand
ACTTTTGTTAGAACTCTGCTATTGCTTTCAATTTTACAGTTTCAATTGAAATGAGTTTCAATTTTAATTTGAAACTCATGCCATTCCTTGTCTCCTAATTCTGAAACATGGGTCATGTGTTATTTTATGTGTCCTTTTTGTCGATCTTATAGATTTGGAGGAGACCATGTGGAGAGATTTAGAATGAAGTGACCATCGTGTTCCAGAGACAACCTAGAAAACATGTACATTTTAAAGATTTTTTTGTTAATCTTGTGGGTGTGAAATGGTGTTTCACTATCATTTTGCATTTTTCTGATTAATTATGTAGTTGAATGTCTTCTAAATGTTTATTGGCCATTCATTTTTCTTCTGTGAAATAACTTTTTATACCTTTTACCCATTTTTCCTTTGGATAATTTTGTTCCTTATTATTAGGAGTTTTCTATATATTCTGGATGCTATTACTTTGTTATCTGTGTCTACCAAGTCTGGGGCTTTTTTTAATCATTTAGTATTTTGATGAATTCATAAATTCATTGAAAATATTTTCTTAACTTTAACATTAATTTTATCAATTTTTAACTTTAATATTTAGCATTATTTAATATTGTTTAATTATTTAATATTATTTAATTTAATTGTTTAATTTAATATTAATATTTAATATTATTTAATATTTTTCCATCTTTTTCCTTCTCTAATGCTACAAAAATATTCTCCCTTTTTCATACAGTTTCTAGAAATTGCTTCTCACATTTAAGCCCTTGATCTATCTGAAATTTATTTGCATAAATTATGTGAGATGAATCCATATTCTTTCTTATCTATGGATAAAATTGTCACTATACCACTTACATGTTCTTATTTCTCACTGATTTGCCTTGTAACTCTTTCAAATAAAATGTTTTTATATCTGAGCACATTTGCTTTATGACTGTCTTTTCTAGTTAATCAGTCTGTCTGCTCTTGAATCAATAGCACACTGTCTTAATTACTAACACTTTATAATTAGTATAATTACGGTTGCTAACTGGAACATCAAGTCACCCCACCTGGGTCTGCTCTACCATCTTAACTTTAAAATCAGCATATTGGATGCCACAGAAAAGCACTATTAATCGGGATGACAATAATTATCTCTATATTATTTGGGGGGAGTCCTGACATATTTACATTATTGCATCTTTCTGCTTCAAAATATGTTGTGTCCATTTATGTAGGGATTCTGCAATAACTATTTGCATGCAGTTTTATAGTTTTCTTCATGAACACATTGCACAATGCTTTTAGACTTATTCTTTCTTTTTTTCTCTCATTGGTATAGAAATTTAACTTACTTTACATTCTTTTTAGTTTACTATGCGTAGAGTTTGCAAAAAATAATTATGGCATTTTTATTTCATCTTCTCCAGTCTTTTCCCCTTTCTTATGTTACCTTAAGAGCAATTTTGGATATATCATGATAGTTGCCATCTTTGTCTTATTCATGTTTTTAAATGGATTGCTTTTAATATTTAATCAATGTTGCAGTAGATATTTTTAAAATGTTCTTTATTAAGTTAGGATGTTCCATTTTTATAAAAGCTAAAAGCTCTTCTTAAAATTAAGAGAGATGTTGCATTTTACCTGGAATGTTTTTTTCTGCAGACATTGAAATGGTCATCTATTCCTTTTCAATCTGTCCATGACATAAACTATATTGACACTTTTAAAATGTTGGAAAAGTTATATTACTGGAATGAACTTATTTTGGTCATATTTTATATATACATTATTGGGCTTGGGTCAATGCTTTGCTTATTATTCTTTTATCTAAATTTATATGAGATATTGTCCTGTAATGTTTCTTTTCTCATACTGACTGTCATTTAATTTAATATCAGAATTGTACTGACCTCACAAAGAAACTTAGATAGGAATCTCTCTTTTTTTATTCTTTGAAAGACTGCATGAGCCTTTGGAACTGTCCAGGTAATTTTTATAAATTAAATACTAGGCTTAATTTGAAGAACAATTAAATCTTTACAAAATTTATTTTGAAAAGCTTCCTTTCCATTTAAATTCAAACAATCTAAAATATATTACCAAAACATTTTTGTTTCTTTTAGTGCTTTGTGCCCTACTCTGTATTTCCCATAAAAAAACCTAAAATGTATTTTATTACAGAAATACTAAATCTCAATTATTAAATCCTATAATTTCATACTTAATTTGCTCTTAATTTTTTTAAAAAAATTTTTTCTTCTTCAGATTTTATTGTTGTCCTTTTTTTCTCATCTACTTAATTTAGTGTAATTTGGAAAGTATCTTAGAAGATACCTTTAAACTCCTTTATTTAAATTAGGAGAGCTATAAGTAAGTAAATAAAGATGTGTTGTACTCCAAAATGGGTACAATTGAATTATACAGCATAGGAGAAATAGTAGACACACATTCAATGAAAATCAGAAAGTTAAATTGGGTCAAATGCATTTCCACGAAATGCAAGAGTCCAGAAAATAAATTGTAGTTTGAGTGTTTTGGAAGTTGGAACACTGAACTTCCCCAGATAGTGTAATCTTGGTTTTGTGAATTTCCATCCTTTGACACTGATCTGTGTTTCATATCTTAATTAATTCAGCTGGACATGAACTATTCCTATTCTACTGCTGTATTTTGCGTTTACTATGCCTTACCACATCGGCACCAAGAAATGTTTGAACCTTTTAAATGGTACTTAGAAGAACTACCGTATCGAATAACTTATTAATACCGTATGGGCTGTGATTGAAACAATAAGCTGGCTCCAACCTCTTTAGAGGGAAGTCTGAGATCAATGAGTTCTCTAAAACCTTCCTTATTTACTCTTCTGCATTACTCAGAAGAATGACGATTCCAGTTTTTAAACTTTTTTTCAGGTGACATTATATCTCTTCTTTCTTGGTTTTAATTAATCACTAGTAAGAGGACAAACCAGCCTGTATGTTAATATCTTTGCTATGCCCTTTCATTTGTCAAATTTCCTCCCTGAACTTAATATTCAACATTTGTTCTAAATTTAAAACTAGTAATCCAAAGTAAAAGTGATATGGTTAGGACTGTAAAGAATTATCTGATTTATCTGATCTAAAGTGACATCCAATTGTCATTGTTCTGGAAGACAATGATGATAATGCACAACCACCCCCTTTCTGTTCCATGCAGGAAGAAATGTGAAGGGCCCGGGGTACCTTAGATGAAAACTCTTTCCTAAATAAGTACAGCATTAGAGAGCACTGCTCAAACCAACTTTGAAAAGAGTCCTCGTAAAATGTGTCCTGGCTTCGATAATATAAACAGTTACGTTTAAATTTAGCGTCTAACCTTTTCTAGTACTGCAAACCAAAAGCATAATAAGAATAAACAAAGCCAGCTATGTTAAATGCAGTAATTTTGCTGCTATTTTGATGTACAAAGGTTTGAAAGAAAAGATTTGCAGACCTTGAAATGAGCTATTTCATGCTGTGAACACTACAATGTCAATTCATATCTAATTTCATAATGACAGTTTGACTTAAAGTCTGCTTTAGAAGGAGGGATAATAATAATAACTTTCATTCAACCAGATCATTCATAGAGACACGAGGGCAGAAGGTCCTGTGCTGAATATTTTTTTTCAGGGCTATATATGCTTGCCTGATTTGAGAAAGAGAAAGATAATGCCACAACATATGGTTCTAATGAAACAAATAGCTTTTCCCACAAACTGAGGAATGGTGCTTTGTGATAAAGTGTCCTTGCGGAAAAGCTTTCTAAGATACTTCTGAATTTTCAGAACAAATATGATCATTCAGTGGCTTTAGAGAGAAATTATATTTGAAACATGTCCTTGAAAAAGGGGAAATGCCCTTGTGTACTTACACAAAATTTCTTCTGCCTTGGTCTAACCACTTCAATTAGAAAGAGGGAGAAGGCATGAACATCAGAGAATTTAAAACAATGATATACTTCTCGCATGATTAGTGTGATTAGCAACGCTGTAAAATATAACCTTAGGGTTAATTTGCACTCACTAAAAATACCCGAAAGAAAAATCAGTATCTTCACCTTGAGGAAAACTTCCCCAGAAGAATTTTTATTGAAAGCTGATCTCAGGAGTCTAAACTTTTTCTGAAAGATTTTAAAGACACTTTATTTTTTGGTGTTGTAGAATTTGTCTGCAATTAAAATTTTATGCTTTTTGAGAGCTATAAAGGTCTGTCTTTAAGAAACATTAACTCTATAACTCAAATGGCACAGAAAATTAAACAAATGGGAAAAATGAATACAACCACTTTTTTTTTTTAACAAATGTATAATGCTATCCATTTTTTTTTCTTTTATGAGAGGAAGAACTTTTCTTTCTATTAGTGTTTTATAGAAGAGAAATAATCTAAGCTATTTTACATTTTATTTTATAGAGAACTTAAAAAGTAACTATCACATTTTCAAAAGCAGAGTAGAGAATATAGAACTCTATTTTTATGTATAATAATAAAAATGATCACTTAATGATGAACTCACAGCTATGTGATTGTACCTAATGCTATTGATTGTACACTTTGGATGAGTTGTATGGTTTATTGATATGTATCAATAAAATTGATTTTTTTTAAATAATCACTTACATGATGCCTTGTGATCAGTTCAAGAAAAAGATAAAGAGAGGGAGAAAACACAAAAAAAAGAAAAAGAAAGAAAGAGACAGAAGAATAAAGACATAAAATCAATGAAGGCAGAAATATCAAGAGTCAGACAGAGAAACTTGCAGACAACCACGGGAACTTGAATAGGCTTCCAGGAGGGAATAGAACAGATTCACAGCAGATTCACAACCATAAGAAATTCACATAATTGGAACACTGATATATTTCACAAGAAAAGTCTTTCATGAAAATAACATTTAGTCATTTACAGCATGGCAGCTATTAACAACTAAATTTCACTGCCCCCTTTTTAACCTTATTTCTAGATATAAATGAAAAACTTGTTTTTTATGGAGTATGTTTCAGAGTCAGGATGAAATAAGTATAATGAAAAAATACTATTGTATTAAATTTTACCTGTATACAGTAACCCTTTATAATTTCTGGGTCTAAGAAGTACTCTCTTTTTGCTTAAAAGGGTGAATAACAAGTATTAGATATTAAATACATGCAATCCCAAAGTAGACACTTATCCCAAACGATTGAAAAATAACTGAAAGGGAAAGCCAATACATTTTTCACTGTATGAGAAAATGCCATTGACTGTCATGCCCAGAAACAACTAAAATTATCTAACACAAATGCAGTGGTAAGTGTCCACACTTAAGGAAATACTGTAATAAACTGTGGTTTTAATTACTGATTGTGGCATAAAAGATGAATCCTTTCCTTCAGTTCACAAATTCTTCATGATTCCTACAGTTTTCTAGTCAATGCTTTGATATTAAAAACAGAACTTATTGACAGCTCCTGCTTTTAAAAGCATAAGTTAGTTGGGAGGCATACACTGATGTTTAAAACATAAATTATAGTATGTAAAACTGTACCAGAGTATTGATAGAAACAGGGCATAATAAACAAAAGGATAACTCTCCATTGTTGGGATTCAAGACACTTTTTTTGACATTTATTAGGAGATTTCTTCAGAGCCTCTGAAGTCATGCCCCATATGGCATGACAGAAGTAGTAGCAAGATAGATATAAATAGATGATAAATGATCAATGATGATGATGATGAAGATAGATAGATAGATAGATAGACAGATAGATATAAATAAATAGATGGTAGATGGCAGATAGGTAAGAGGAAACACATGCCCACTAAATGATAAGCATTTTATTTTTATTGCCCTGTTAACTGTAACTGTAAATATTTAACTTATAAATTTCATTTGTTTCTTTAGAACTACAAAATAATTTTAGATTGGTTCTCTAAATCTTTTACTCTATTCCATGATTATTTCAGATCTTCTTCATCCAAATCTCATTTCCCACTTTTCTAATGTTTCCCATTCCAGAAATGAACTAATCTTCTTCTTCATAAAGCAAATAAAACCCATAGTCAGAATCTCCTCAACCATAGACCACAAACTATGCCACCATATACATCTCCTGATCCTCACCTGCTCTTACAATTCTGTCTTCAAAGCAACCTTCTCAAATGATGGAAATTCTCAAATTATGAGAACAGTCTCCATTTTGTATCTCCCACTCACTCATTTGTCCCAATTACATCACATTGCATTGAAAGGAAATTCAAACACAACATTAACTAATGCTAATAGAACCTTCCTTCGTTTCCAGGTGTGCAATTCTCTAGTGAGGAGTCAGAAGGATGTCCCATTGCCCACAGCAGATCCAATAGAATGGGAGTGATTGCTGGCTACCACAAGAGCAGTGTTGGCAAGAATTTTGGGATCATATCTATGTTCATGAGAAAAAGTACTGTGATACTTTAGGATTGTTTGTCATAGATGTAGGAGGAGGGAAATGGTCACACAGTTGCTAGTTATTTGCCTGCTCTAATCTAGTGTTTCATTATTCAGCACAGTATTGACTGTGTGCCTGGAAGTAAGCAAATAGCTGGAATAGAGTAGACCTTTAACAAATACTTATTAAATAACTTATTTAGTAATTGAATAAATATCATGCTAAGAAAGGGTGTTTCTATTACAACAATAGTGAGAGTTATATATTGTTGTTGTAGCTGCTGCTATTATTATCACTATTATTTTAATTGAAACTGTATGTTCAATTTTACCAAATATAACACTGAGATGATTAAATGAGTTTAATTTTAATATGATTCATTACACTGATGCTGACTCAGTCTTATATTTCTGAAATTATCCTTTCTTAATCCTATTGGATTATTCTTTTAATCTTCACAACTTGATTCATAAGCAATTAAAAAAAATTTTTTTTTCTTTAAAAAAATGAGATTAGGTAGAATTTTTATTGGTGCTGCTTTGAGGCTTACTGCCTAGATTGTGCTAGTTTCAGCTAATAAATTGAGTTAATTTTCATCCTCTTATATAGTCCATAATACCATGTGTTCCTTCAAATTTGAAAGGATTTGTCTACTTAGCACCCAGAATCTATTTGAAAACAATTTGATTATTTCAAATTCCTATAGGCTTTACTTTGATATTGGGTTTCTTATCCTAAGATCAATAAAACATTTATTTAATGAGATTTTCAAAATTATTTCCATAAAAATACAAGTAGAAAATTCTTAGTAATTCTATTATTTTAACATATTTTGTTATTTTCAGCTCTTCAATATACTAATGTTATAATATAGTATATATAAATATAAGCATATAATTTTATATATGGCAGTATATTTAGTTATATAAATTTACAATAAATATAAATATATAAATGTAGACTCTATAATATATTCAAACTCTTGTTTTCAACTTTCTGTTCTATTAATTTTTGCTTTCATATTTATTTTTTCCAATCTGAGATAATCACTTAATATGTGTGAGAGGTAAATCTTCGCTGTGTTCAGCCCTTGAGATTTGTGGTCATTGATTACCATAACCTAGACTACCTTAACTGATACAGGCATTAAAGATAAAGGTTGTTCTACTTCCTAAGTTAGGTGGTCTGAAGTTGGGTACATCGGTATAAGTTATGTTCACTAAATTTGAGGACTCAAGGTCTTCCTTAAATTCTGGAACTCTTCCACAATTAAACTTCTATTTCTACAAATATTTGACATTTTCAGTCTTTTCTCCATGTCTCTTAGCTCTCTTAAATCATTTTTAGCTCTATATACTACATACTGAGTGATATTTCTTCAGATTTCTCTTCCAGTTGACTAATTCTTCCTTCAGTCATGTCTCATTTGCTTTTTCACAAATCTATTGAGATTTTTATTTTAATTCCGTATATCATGTCTTGAAATTCATTTTTTTAAAAATCTCTGTTGTTTTTTTACATTTTTCTATTCTAACAGGATTTACACTCTCTTTTACTTATTTAATCCTACTAAATGTATTTATTTACAGTTCTTTCATGTTTTTCTAATCTCCCTAGATGTTGTGTACTAATTCCTTCCTTTTTGTTTTGCTTTGTTTTATTGCTTTTTATTTATTCTCATTGCTGATTATCTAAAGGCTATTTATCCTCAATTGGTTTTAATTTGTGTGTGTACATGTGTGTGTGTGCATGCATGAGAGTGAAAGAGAGACAACTTCTTGGAAGAGTGTTTTACTTTGCTTTTTCTGTGACTGTTTGTAAGCTCTGGGTGGTGGAAGCATTCTTCATGGTGATTTCACATCACTTTTGCTAGGAACTTATGGGCTTCTTTTGTCCCAAAGCAGTTTTTCATGCTAATTCATCAGCTTGTGCCTCTAGTACCACGATATTTGATTAATTCAAACTTCTCTCTTGTGTAACATAAGCATGAACTAAAATTCCACAAAGCTTCCTGTGTATTACAGCCTCAGTCCCTGATGTTTACTTAAGAAATCACCATGCTGCTGCCTCTTTCCTAATGTGAAGTGTTTTTTGTTGTTATTGTTTTTTTTAAATTTCCCTCATCCATTGCACAAATGAGGCAGCCTGTTTTTAAGGGAGTTCAGTTTCAGAATAGAGGCCATATCTCCTTGCCCTTTATGATTTTTAAAACTCAAGGCTCCAATCTCTAGGACCAATATCTCTTTCAATAGTTCCTGGGCCTATACAGCATAGTCTCCCGATTTTTTCTCAGTTTTGAATTTCCTCACTTTTTTCTGGCATGTAAGGATTTTTTTTTCTTTTGTTTATGCTTAAAGTTATTCTTTATATCTTTACTTTTTATTCAATATCTAGATATTCTAGGTATTTTTAGCAAAAAGGAGGCTTACTTTACTGAATTGACTATTCGTCAAGAAATTCTCTTAAAGTCAAACTGTCATTGAACATAAGCTATTAATCAAATGCTTTATTAGCACACATAATATTTTTATTAAATTTGCTTTTATGTAACATTCTCCAATAAAATAATAGGTAATAAAAAACAAAGAAATAAGTTTAAATATAATATACAAGTCAATATGTCTAAATATGTTCACTGCATTTTCAAATATTACTTCAGATAATTAAAAATAGAAAATAGGCAAATGACTTCACTGACACTAAAGCATGTCAAAAATTTCTACTCCAGTTTAAAAATGTTATTAAGCCCCATTCACAGTTAATGAGAAAATGGGGATATGGGCCAAAATACTCAGATGTTGCAAAGAGCATTGAGCATTATGTAGAATGAAAGCAATTATTGACTTAATTTCATCTTCACAAATATACTAAACTTATTCAACTAATTTATGTTTCCACCTCAAACTCATAAGTATTTTCAAAAAAGAATATTTTAGAGCCATTTAAGAGCACATGATACCTCTGTCTTAACCAATGAAATAGAGGTATAGTGAAATGGAAATCCAGATAGATTGTCTGATTTTCCCAAATTCTTAAAGTTAATTACTATGAATCCAGAAAATGACTCAGATTGTATTAGTAGTGCTTTTTCTCATATCCTCCACTTTCCTCATACTGATCATGGGAAGGTAAGTATGAATATTAATTCACACATTTCTTTAACTTACAAAGTGTTTTAAAATATTTTATGTGTAGTCTGCTAACTTTGCATGATAGATTATTATTGTTTTCTTCAGATTCTAAAACATAAAGCCACATCAACTTCTTTTCTCAATTCCAGCCTACGATTTAAGATGTCTATTCAAAGTCTCCTAGAATTTCTATTTGTTTAGTGAGGTGACGGCTGACTTAAATGGAACAAAGCATGGATTTTCAACAGTGACAGAAAGTGTAGTTTCTATTGTGGGATTAGGAGAAATTGTTTGATAGTCACAAAAATTAATAATATCAATGTTTCTAAAATTTTAATGTAAAAGAGGAGAGTAAAGATTATTCAAGTGATATTTCCTCACTTACAACCATTTTGATATTTATGTTTTGAGTGAAAGAAAATGTTGAGTTACACCTAGCCTACTCTTAATTTTTATAATTTAAATCCAATCATCTCTGTGCTTCCAATCTGGAGTACACCTGTCATGTAAATGTCATGGTTGCTGTGAAAGGTTTAGGAAAGAACCTTTGCCTATGGAGAGACATTTTTTCCAAATTTACCTAAAAAATGGTTTTCTTTACTCTTCCTGAATCAACACCACAATAATTGGAGGCTAAGTCAGATTCATTTTAGCAGGGCACTCTAATGTGTAGGTAGAGTGAGTATTTATCAGGAGCTTCTTAGATGCCAGTCTTTCTGCTAAATGACATGCCTTAAATCATTTAATCTTTCAATAAACTTATGAGATATGTTCTATCATGATTCTCATTTTAGAGGTGAGAAAACTGAGCCTAGGAAAGAAACAGAGAGAACTTTGGAAGCCCTGTGGTCTGACATCAGAATCTTTATTTCCACATATTTCATTTCTCGTTTTCTTATTCAGAGCTAAATCCAAAGTTAGAACACATTGGCAATGGTGAGTTTTTCACAATGGCTTGGTTGCTAGGATAAAGGCCCCCCCCCCAAAAAAGATGTCCTTGTCCTAATCCTTGAAACTTGTGAAAATCTTCCCTGACATGGTGTGATGGTTAGGCTAATGTGTCAACTCGGCCAGGTGATTGTGCCCAGTTATTAGGTCAAGCAAGCACTGGGCTAATTATAATACAAGGACAAATATGAACTTCAGTCATCAGTGAGTTTAATGCATAGATAGCTGATTACATCTACTGTCAACCAGGGAGATTGCCATTAGCAATAACTGAGCTTTAGCCTATCAATTAAATGCCTTAAAAGGGGAAGTGATTTCAGCATTCAGAGAGAATTTCCCAGTTGTCTTTGGACCGCCAAAGTCTCCGGAAACTCATCAAGGCTCTTCATTGGACTTTCATCAGAGCCCCTGGTTTGCAGCCTGCTTGTGGAACCTGGACTTGTGCATTCCCACGGTCATGTGAGAGATTTTTATAAAATCTCGTACTATTTATAGATATCTCCTGTTGATTCTGTTTCCCTAGAGAACCCTGACTAATACACATGGCGATAAGAACTTGGCTGGTGTGATTAAATTAAGAAAATTGGGATGGGGAGGTTATTATGGATTGTCTGGGTGGGCCCAATGTCATCATGAGTCCTTAAAAGTGGAAAAGGGAGGCAAAGGGAGGTTTGGCCTCAGAAGAGAGTGTCGGAAGGATGCGATGTGAAAAAGGCTACCCTGGGTACTGCTGGGTTGAAGATGGAAGGGGGCCATGAGCCAAGGAAAATAGTCAGCTTCTAGAATCTAGAAAAGGCAGGAAACTGATTCTCCCAGTGAGATCTATGTCAGACTTTGACCTACATAGCTATAAGATAAAAGTCTGCATTTTTAAGGCACCGAGATATTTGTTACAGCAATCACAGGAAACCAATATAATGGCTAAATGCAGGGACTGTGGGGCAAGAGAGATTTGGATTAAAATTTGCACTCTTCACTTGCCAACCTTTTGTCCTTGGGGAAACTAACACCAGTTCATGAGATAACTGCCTAGAAAGTATGTATGTGTACATGGCATACATTGAAAATATCTACCTTAAAATAGTCTATTCATTTTGAAACACAAGAAAGTATTTAAAAAACAAACAAACAGAAAAACAGCTTCACATTCACTAAATTGTTGTCTTACAAAATGAAAGGCGATGTGTGCCAAAAAAGCCTTTTGTGCAACTCTAACCATTCAAATATGAAGAAGCATTATTAATGTGAGGTTAAATCAGTCACATCTATAAAATCAAGCCAATTAACAAGACATGGCTTCTATTTAAGGACTGTTTTCATAACTGAGTGTCTCGTTTCCAGGTGAGAAAATTATAATGCCAAAGAAGAACAGTCTCATTCCCAAATCTTGAGTTAAATTAGAATCCATCATAAAGAATGATATTCTTCTCATTTTTTTTTTCTATTAGAGCAGGAGTAAGCAATCATGTTTTTGAAAAGTGAATGGTAAAATATTTGGAACTTTTTTTTCTGTCCGTACAAACTTTGTTGCAACTACTTCAACTCTGCTGTCATAATGGGAAAGTGGACATGGGTAATATATAAGTGAATATATAAGTTCTGTGCAACAATAAAACTTTATTAATAAGCACAAAGGCTGCAGTTTGTCCACCTCATATTAGAGCGATGTCTGGCTTGAAGGTTATATACCTTACTCTGATGTTTTAGAATTTATAGTGCCATTGTTCACTCAAAAGTCTCCTGGGATAGATGGTTCTAGTCCTACATTGATATAGGCCTGAAAGTCCTTGACTTGCATGGGGCCTCCCGAAGGGATTGACATCTCCCACTTGACAACATATCTATTGTCCTTGTCTCTTTGGAGGGACCTGAAATATAAACTGGAACTGTCTCAGACAAATGGGCATAATCATGATTCTATACCTGCCTGATGTACAGTACAGATACAGCCTAGTCGCCAAGCCTAAGGGATATGTCCTGGGACAGAGAAAAGCCATCTATGCTGGGTAATTCTATTTTTGAGTAAATAGAAAGTTCCCCAGAAGCAGATTTACCATGAAGCAAATGAAGATAACTTTTCAGAGTCTTTATCACCACAACCCTTCCCAAAGCCCTGGAAAGAGCCTGCAATGTGTTCATACAGCCACAAGTGTTTATAAAATTTCATACATATGTTAATAAAATGCACATAAGCCTCAGGCCCCACAGTCCTGGATCCTTCCCCTGACTTTGTAGATGCTGTTCCAGATACTGGGGCAAAGGGCCATGAACAAAACAGCCCTCATGGATGAGTGAGCTGGGACTTAAAAAATTTATTGACAATCACTCTGGTTCCATATAATTTAGAGTCCACCAAATGCCGGGAGCATGGTTAATTCATCTGGGCCACCGCTTTCCCCCAAATCCTGTTTTATAAGAGTAACTTAAAAAATGTTTGTGCAATGATATAATACTGAGACAAGCAATGCATTTAATGCAAAAAATAAAAGCTAAGGCATTCCAGAAGGAAATTTAAAAAAAGAAAAGGAGCTACTGAATTAAAGGAACTAGAAGAAAAAGAAAGTTAAAAAAAAACATGGTGTAAGAACAACCAAACATTTTACAAAGAAAGTATGCTTAATTAAAAAATAAAAGGTGAAATTATGAGAGAGGATCTTGAAGGATTTAAAGACATGAATTGATTTAATTTCAAAAGGGAGAAGAGAATAATGACAGAGTAACTGCAGAACCATGAAAGGTGGAAGACAAGAGGAAGAAGAAATATATTTGAGAAGAGGCAACAAATGGCTGTTGTTTTCTTTTTTTTTTAGTAGAGAACAAGGAGCTTTGCAAAAAAAATTTAAATTTAAAACCTATTATTGCCTAATAAGACCCATACTTACTTCAATTTACCTGCAGAGCATTAGCCTGCCACTCTTTAAATCACCAGCATAATGCCATTGAAGACTGGGACAGTTACCATGAATTGTTCTTTCTTTGTTTTCTAAGGGAAGATTACATAAGATGACAGCTAATTTAGACCTCTTTTGCTACACTAATGTGTCTTAGCTCCATTTGGCTGAGAAATAAATGGGTTCTATGGATTGGCAATAATCAAGGCTAGAGCCAGAGAAATCTACTTCAGCAGGCCACCTATGGTTTTGAGAAAATAGGGAAAGACTGTAATAGGATTCATTTTTGTTTGGTTTGTGATCAACATGACTAAGCTGCAGGTTTTTTCTTTCCAAGAGTTGGGGCCTGTTCTGTGTGCTGGGATAACTGAGTCACTGAGCTTGAATCCATGTGTTGTAGCAAGAGGATCCCAGAAAGACCAACTCTCCTCAGAGTTCCGCCTGTATGGCCACATGACTCACTAGTGATTAAAAGCCTAAGCAGTTTGGCCATAGGTAAACATCAACCTGGAATTTTAAAAAAATTAAACCATGTAGGCGTTAGTCAAGATTTAGTTCCAATTAGCCCTGCCTTTCCCGCAAGTCCTTGTGATGAAGTAATTTTCTATTTTTTTCCCCACAGAAGGAAAGACAAGAGCTTGATAATATTTTTAGCTGCTTATCGGCAAATTTTCCACTTAAACCCTCAGAATCTATTTGTCACTATTTATTCTTTAATTTTCCTAATGGATATTTCTGTTAAAGCAATTCAAAGATGACCTTCACAGGTCCGTCATGTATGAATTCACATATACTAGTATGCTATTCAACCAAAATATTTTATTAAGGATGTGGGTTAATAAATTTAAAAAGTTGATAACACATATTGTTCTACTACTGTCCTCAAAGTGATTATCTACTGAGGATTGTTCATGTTTAGCAAGTCATTATGAAGCAAGAAAAAGTTAGTTTGTTTGACTTTAGTGGTAATACTACCAAGAACGTCAACTCTGTCATCACCATCTGCGTAGTTGGGACCTTCCACAAAGGAAGGTCTTCACTCCTGATGGAAACTGCAACAGGGAAGCTTTCAACGTATACCTTGACATTTGTGATGATGATGACTTTTAAGGATGTTGAGGGTTGTGCTAAGAACCTGCAGTGCCCAGTGCCAAAGAGTCTTTCCAGGTCGGGGGCCTGGCAGTGGAAGCAACAGGATGGCCAGTTAATTAATGGGGCATGCCTCCACTACTGAGAGGAACCACTCACTTCCCCCAAACACTTATAAATGATTGTGTGCCTGCAGGGCTAGGCCAGAGACTCAGAGAGTCTGTAGACCACCTTCCTGGGGCTCTTAGCATGGAGAGGGCTCCCTGAGTCCCAGAAGGAGTGCCCTAACCCACCTCGTGGGAATTAAAGACTTCCCAGACAGAGATGATCTCTGATGTGATAAAATGAATAAAATAAACAAATAATGAATGAATAAATAAAATAAATAAAAATGAATAAGTTTTCCCTGGTTTAAAACTTTAGTTCCTTAACTATAAATGGGATTGAAATAGGCTCCAATGCTTGTATTTTTGTTACTGTCACAAACTATACTTCTACTTTTAAAGATTTTTGTACTTGCTGTTGAAAGTTCTTGTTCATTGATAAGATCCATTAAAACTTCACATTATTTAAAATCTGAATCCCCATTCTTAGGCCACAGAAATTAAAATACCTCAAAGCCAAACCAGACCAAACAAAATAAACTGTAAAATCCACTCATTAATTCATCTACCTGTTTAGCAAGTATTTATTAAGAACCAGGTTTTGTTAGATATGAAGGATAAGAAGCTCAATGAGATATGATATTGTGCCTCAGAGGCTGAGAACATACACAGTTACAACACACTATGTCAGTTTGTACAATAAAGTATTAACTCAGCAAGCCTGGGTTGTCTACACAGAAATCGCCTTCAAGCTCCCTTGTCTTGCTTCTTAGACCACTACCATTGATTATCCTGATAATGCCCCTAACAGTAACCCCAGTCCTTAGTAACTTTTTATCTCACCCAATTCCTGTTGTTTTTTACTTCTACCTTACCAGCCAGTTCAAACTGGGCAAGACCAGAAAATTCTGGCTACTCCTACCCACAGATGCACAAAACAAAAAAATTCTGACCTAGAGCTACCTATACCTAATTAAAATAGTTAATATTTCCACCCCTTCTCATGTTAAGGCCACCATTTTTGATCATGCAATGTATAAGCAGGCATGATCTCCCAATGCACATGCTCCACTTAACCCTGCCTCTAGGTCTACATCAACACATCACATCCTGTGTCACCTCATTCCACCTCCCTAAACCAACCCCTTCCAAATCATATAAAAATCTTATACCCATTCAGCTCAGGAAGACATATTGAGGTTTTTATTTTTTTGATTTTATAATTTCTTTTTAATTAGAGAATTTGTAGGTTTACAAAACAATCATGCATACCATACAGGATTCCCATACATTTCTCCACCACCAACACTTTACATTGAAAAGTGAAACATTTGTTATCAATGATGAAAAGATGTCATCATAATATTACTGTTAACTATAGTCCATAGTTTATATATGGTATATTTTTCCCACAAACCATCTTATTATTAACATCATGTATTAGTATTGTATAGTTGTTAACAGTTCATGAGAGAATGTTCTCATAAATTTACTGTTAACCACAGTCCATCATCTACTATGGATCATGTTGTTGTATGGTCACATGCCTTGTACAGATTTGAGTTTTATCTTCTGTCTCCTTGTGTGGTTGCCTTGCAATAAACTCTTTCTTTCCTTGTAATCCCAATGCCATAGGAGTGACTTCTACACACATTGGGCAAGGAGCCCTTTTGCTCAGTAACATCCTGCATATTAAAGCTTTGGCCTTTGACCTGCTCCTGGAAGGTAAAATAAATCCTTTGAATATCCTGCCTGATATCTTGTTTTTGTTTTCCTGGGGCCATTTGGCCATGCCAGATAGTCAATGACAGAAATGTGATTCTTGGTGGAGGCCTGGAGCCATTCCACATGGTCTATGCTATTAATGTAGTTGATAGTAGAGGACTTGGGTCATGTGGTATCACCTTGGGTCATATGGTATCACCTTGACCTTTGAATGGGCAGGAAATGAAGGTCAGCCCCATGGGGAGTCAACCATGCCTACATGACCGATCCCCAATAAATACTCTGGACACCAAAGCATGGGTGATCTTCCCTGGTTGGAAATACTCTGTATGTGCCACACATCATTGCTGGAAGAAGTCATAAGTGCTGTCCGTATGATTTTAATTGGCGAGGATAACTGGAAGCTTCTGCCTGGTGTCTCCTGTACCCTCCTTATTTACGTCTCCCCTTTGCTGACTTTAATCTGTATTATTTCACTTGAATGACCCTAACAATGTGTATAACAGTTTTTATGAGTTCTGGAGTCCTTCTAGAAAATCACCAAACCTGAGGGAGATCTTGGGAACTTACCAAAACTGCAGTTGACATCAGGAGTAGGACTTTCTAAAACAATCCTGACTCAGTGAAACATGGCAAAGATATGGTTTGGGAAAAAGAAGGAGGAGAGGGTGGGACTTAGTGGTCTTTAATCATACGTATAGACCTGCAACTGTATTATAATATGTGATTAGAGGTAAAAGTTACCAAGGAAATTTCGAAAAGATTGTTCCAATCTCTGAGGAGTTGGCTCTCTGGACACATACAAAAATTCAAAATAACAAACAAACTAAATATATAACACCTTGGTTATTATTGTTATCTGTAATAACTATAATTAAAGTAAGACTGTTGGAGTAGATCCTGATGGTGAGACAAGCTTGGATTTCATCTGGTCCAAGCCACAGCCATTAGCATCAGGTTTGCTACCAAAGGGATAGGTAAGAAGTTTACAGCAATTTAATGGGGAAGATATTGGGGAAAAAACAAAGGGAAGAGTCAAGGTATTCATCCCAGCAGGGTGGAAATCTTTAAATGGTTATTAAGAAATGGGATGACTAAAGCAGACATCTATGTGTCAAAACTAAGGTTTTATTGCAGTGTTATCAAAGGTTTGGTGGATGGATGAAAGTCCCTGCTTACTCCCCATTAATGAAGGGTCTGAAATAGATCTTCCTTTTTTACCCCAGTTTGGAGGAATTTAAAAAAGGGGGGGGGGATGACAATTAGATACCTGACCTTAAATCACTGGCTTGATAACCTTGCAAATTAATCAGGATAAAGACTGATGAAAGTCTTGAGCTCTCTTGGCCTGATTCTTGGCTGGGGACCCAATGCTATATGCATATGTTTGGGTAAAATAGCAAAAAGGTAGAGAAACTCTTTTCTGAGACTCCTTGACATAAAATCTCAATGCACTATGGTTCCAAATCCTGGTGGTGAAGTCCTAACAGGATCTGCATTTAGATTGGAAGAATTGGGGAATGCAATATTTGATGAGATTAAGGTGAACATTTGGATGACAATTGAATGTTTGAAAATACTTTATGTAAAGTGTCTGTATCCCCTTTTCCTGAGTGTATTATTGGAAGGGAAATTGTATCTGACTTCCTAAAGTTGTACAGAAGGCATGTAAGTTCACTGTTCAGCCAATATTAATTGTTTATTCTAAATGGAAGACAACAGAATTGCATGAGCCTTCATAGGTTCTTAAGTTGAAACAGTATAGAATACCTGCTGGACAAAAAGAATTTAACACTACAATTCATGCTATGTTAGAAGCCTCAGTGCTGGTACCAAGAAATTCTCTGTACAATAGTCCTGTTTGGACTGCAGACTGAGGCTTATGACAAAATCCCATTAGTGACACCCAGCAATGCTGAAATTTTAGACCAGAAAATGTCCAGACACTAAGGTTCAATATATGCCTATTTGAGACAATTACTAGCTTGCTTAGTTGAAACTGCCTCTATGATTGAAAGACATAAATACACATAATGTCTTGTGTGATGTCAGAGAAACACACTGATAAAGAAGGCAGTGCCCAGAAGAGTTCCGTAATACAATGGAAATAAGTCTTAGAATAATACTGATATTGATGACCAAATATATTGGAGGGCTCAACTAAAGCCTCTTTCAGGATATAATACCAATGGAAAATGTCTGTCCTGAGAAAGAATTGGGTTTAGCTAACTAAAAGGAATTTCTGTGCTAAAAAGTTCTGCATAGTGTTCACTTTGGCAGCACATATGCTAAAATTGATATGATACAGAGAAGATTAGCCTAACCCCTGCACAAGGATGACATGAAAAGTCATATTTTTAACACAGTGAACAATGTGGTGGAAGATGGAGTGTGGTTAAAAGTACAAAATTGAGAGTGTTCTCTCATGAACTATAACAAATGTACAATAATAGTGTTAATAATAGGGGATGTATGGAAAAAATGTACCAAATTTATGCTGTGGACCATAGTTAGTGGTAATGGTCAGACCATGTTCTTTCATAATCTGTAACAAATGTTCCACAAGGATGTAAGGTTTTGGTAGAGGGGTGATGTATGGGAATTCTGCACATCATGCATGATTGTTTTGTAAGCGCACAACTTCTCTAATAAAAAAATGGAAAAAGTTCTGCACAAAGAGCAGTATATCAAGAGGGGAAACAAGAAATAAAATTAGCACAAAAATATGAAAATGTAATGGCTTTATGGGATGAATTAATTTTTTTCTTTAAATCTATCCTACTCCAAAGTGGCCCTTGCCAAATGTTTTGCATATTCATACTCATACTACTGCTATATCTATTATATAAATGCTGTACTCAATGTTGATAGTTAGACAAATGTGACTATTTTGTTGTGTGAAAGCTTAGGTCAGAGACCAGGGCCTTGTCTGTGCAATAAAGTATTAACTTAGTTGTCCACACACTGCACATTAAAGTTTTGACCTTGGGGGTTGCTGGCATGTAACCTCTAACCACTTGGAATGCCCCACCTGTTAAGAGTGTCTTTGTTACTCTGGACACCTGGATCCATGCCAGAGAGTCTACACCAATGATGTGGTTTATGGTAGGAGCTTTGGCCCCCTAGTATCAGCTTGACTGCTAGGAGAGTGGAGGCAGGAGGCTAAGATCAGCCACATGGGAAGTCAGCCATACCTATATGACCACACATAATAAAACTCTGGACACCAATGTTTGGGTGCCACACAACATTGATGGCAAAACTAAGTGCTATCCAAATGACTTGGAGAGAACAATTGGAAGCTTCCACCTAGTCTCCTGGAATATGCCCTATGTGCCTCTTTCCTTTGCTGTTTTTCATCTGTATTATTTTGATATAATAAACAATGACCTTGAGTATAATGGCTTTTATGAATTATGTGAATCCTTGTAACAAATAACTAAATCTGAAAGTGGTCAAGGCATAAAAGTCAGAAAGAACCTGGCATTCTCAGGGGAAAGTGGAGAAGTATATTTCAATATAGTTAAAGCATAGAAAACCTGAGTTTGGGTTGGAAAATGACAAGAAAAATGGCTTAAATTTTAGATTAGGACCATAGTCTAAAGTGATGTGTCCCAAAACATGATACTTTTTCATGTAATTAGTAAGAGAAAAACCCCTGATGTTTTAAAGCAGAGAATTAATATGCTCTAATTTGTGCTTTATGATAAATCTGATGCTCTATGAAAGAAAACATGTATTTTGGGAAAACAGAGCTGTTAAAAAATTCAGGTGGATGTAGGGGATGAGCCTAAATTACAGACTTTATTAAGGTAAAAACTTTTGTTTAAATAATTGCTCTGGGGCCAAAATTGTAGGGAAAAAAAACTATGGTTTAGAATGAATGTTGGTTTCTGTTTCTAGTTATGATGCTGTAACTAGAATTAGACTAGGTTTGCCATTATAAGTAAATATAAAAGAGGACAATACATATGATGACTTAGTTTTTGAACATTAGATAACAAGCAGCAAAGACTGAGGAACTTGAGAATAGGGAAAGCTATGGCAATTGTCCCACTTTCTGCCTGGAGGAAATTCCTCCAATGTGTGCAAGGAACTATAGCCTAATCAGATCCTGGGGTTCCACTGCACTGAGGAGACCACCATCTGAGTGATGCAGCTGGAAACACTAAGGAAGGGCCTTTGTTGGGGGGTGTGTAGAAGATGTCCTTTGGAAGGGCTGGCCAGCATCTGTGCAGGAGGAGATCACCTTAGGCTACTAGAAAGCAATTGCTATGGAGGTTTAATCAGAACAGAAAGACCTCTTTAATACTTCACTAATGCTATGGCAGCCAGCTGAGGTAACAACTTGCCAAGTCTTATGAGTAAGGACCATTCCAGAGAATAACTTCTATTTTAGACCTACTTTAACAAAGCCTAAAACCAAGCCCTAAGAAGGTCTTGGGAGACTAAGTGTTGAGATTCAGCCCCACCAAGTTATCAGAGCTTGGGTAACTCCTTAGGCTTTCCATATTTCCACACAAACAAGGCATAAAGAAAAGCTATATAAGTTCAAGGTGATTCCACAGTTATTAATATGCATTTAAAAGTTACAAGGCAGTCAAAGAAGCAAAAATAAAATGTGAACCCTACTTAAGAAAACAAATTCTCAATAGATTTCAACCCCTATATGGCTTTGATGTTGAATTTAATAGAAAAGGACATTAATATATCTATTATAAATGTGTTCAGAAAATTAAAGGAAGATATGTTCTTAATTAGTGAACATTTAGGCAAATCTTAAAAAATCAATGGGAACAATAAAAATGTAAATACTAGAACTACTAAAGTAACTGAGACAAAAATTTCACTTGATGCATGTAAGGGAAAATTGGAGTTGGCAGAAGAAAGAGTTAGTGAACTTGAAGACAGATCAAAAGAAATTTTCCAAACTTAAGAACAGATAGGAGAAAAGATTGAGTGAAAAATGAACACTTCTGCATTGCTAATGGAAGTGAACAATATTACAATCACTTTGATAAATAACTTGGCAGTTTCTTATAAAGTTAAATGTAGAATTCCCATGGGAGCTAGCAATTATACTGCTCAGTTTTTATTCAAAAGAAATGGAAACATGTCCTCAAAAATACTTGGATATGAATAATTCAGAATAGATGAAAACTGGAAAGAACCCCAATGACCAATGCAGATGAATGAATAAAAATTTATTGGTACATTCATATAAATAATACTACACCACCAACAACAACAAAATACATGCTCTACTGATCCACCTCACAGCATGGATGAATTTCAAAAACATTCTTAGCAAAATAAGCCAAACTTAAAAGAGAACATATAGTATGATTCCACTTATATCAAGGTTTTTTAACCTTTTTGTTCCATGGACTCCTTTGCCAGTCAGGTGAAAACCATGGACTCTTTACTAAGTCCACATTATACTGTGTATTATTTAATAAGTATATCATACCTGCACCAACACGTCCACACAAGAATAATGTTGTTTTGAATTTCAATTCAAGCTCACAGATCCCTTGTTAAAAACCCCTGGCTTATATGAAGTCCTAAAAGATGCAAAACTAATATATAATGACAGAAATAAGATATGTAGTTGCTTCTGGCATGGGTTAGGTGGGCAGATTAACTACAAATGAGCAGGATATACATTTCTGGGGTGACAAAAGGTTCTTTGAATTTATTGGGGTGATGACTATACAGATATAAATATTGTTAAAAGTCATCAGATTGTAAATTTTAGGTATATGCATTTTATTGCTTGTTACTTTTACCCAATAGCTTTGATTTAAGAGACAAATTTTAGCTCAGTCAGATTTTTGTAATTAAAGTCAAAATGTATTAAATTGCATTTAAATGCATACTTTTTTGGCAAAATAAGATTTAAAAGTAAAATAAGTATGCATTTTGTTCATTAGACAGTCTATAAAGAATTTGTTATGATTTTATATTGTATTTGCAATTTTTTAAGTGTTAAAATATGAAGTATATAAATATACATATATATTTTATTGGTAAGGATTTTTTCAGTTGAGTTATTGTATTTATAAGATAACATAGTGTCAAACAATTTTCAAAGGCATGAATAAAACAGATTCTCAAAGTAAATAGCAATATATATAAAACATTCATTTCTAAAACACAATTACTAAGACTCTCCACTATAAAATCCATACAATTGGTACTTTATTTTGCATTGTTTTTGTTAATGGTACAGTACTGACTTCCTTCGAAGAACTGGAACTTTGGGAGTAGCAATACTGATTTTTAATTGACCCACAGTCAGTTTTTATATTCTATACCATGTTGTGTTTTCCTCATGCAGCTACAGAGTTGATTGAATGTGTTTTGATTGGAGTGTGTGAGTATGTGTGTGCATGTTAAATTTTTTGAAATTGAGCTTAAGGTAATGCAATAATTAAAAGCATATGTGGGCTTTTCTCTTCTAACTTTTATTACCTTGTATTTTAGTTTCTTGGGTTGCTCAAGTAAAGACCATGAAGTGAATAGGGTTAAACAATGGTTCCACACCCACAGAAGTGGTTTAAATTTAAGAACAGGTTTTTCTGGAGTACATACAGCTTCAAACTACCACATTCCACACTCTGGACCCCAAAAAGACAAGTTCTTTCTATATGCAAGATACATTCATTCCCTCGTAATATCCCCAAAGTCTCAAGTCATTTCAGAAGAAATGCTTAGTACAAAGTTTCATCAAAATCAGTTGTGGATATGATCTGTCATGGGGCACAATTCCCCTCTGTCTGTGGAACTGTGAAACCTAGAGAACAAGTTATCTGCTTCCTATATACAACGGAAGGACAGGCATAGGATAAACATTCTAATTCCCATAGGGAGAAATTGGAAGGAAACAGGGTCACAGATCCCAAACAATTCTGAAACCCAGCAGGGCATACTCTGTTAGATTTCAAGATCTGAGAGTCATGTATGGGATGATGTATTGTACCCTACCCCTTTCAAGTGCTTGTGCAGTGGCTGTGCTCTTCCTGAGCACTGTAGTGAAGGTTCCACTCAATCTGAGTATCAGGATGGTGGCCAGGCTCTCCAAAAACCCCAGAGCACAGTTCCACCTTCTCCAAGCACTGGGGTGGCAGCCCTCTTCCTGAACAATGGGGTGGAAGGCCTACCCTCTCCACACAGAGGGTTGAACCAGCCATTTCCACACACATGGGTGGGTCTGCTCTCTTAGCATGAAAATGACTTTGGTCCAGACCTCATCTTCCATGGTTCTGCCTTTGAAGACATCCTTCCTTCAATCTGTCCCTTCTCTGTCACTTTTAGTCCAGGTTGGCAGTGGTTCTGCTCATACAAACCTTGCAAAAAAATGTCAGTTTTTGCGTGTAGTTAACAAGGCATCAAACTATCAGACAGTAAAACCTTCCATAGATCTTTCCAGCATAATTGCCTTTCCAATCTTGACTTACACTGATATGGTTGACTGGTTACATGCTCAGTTAAACCCTTATATGAAGCCCTATTCTCTGGGGATACTCTTACCAGAAGCTCAGCATTTTCCAAACCATCAATTTCTGGTTTCTTTATGTTCAGGAGTTCATTTCTCAGCTTATCCTGTTCCTCTTGCTTTTTATTATAAGCTGCAAGGAAAAACCAGACTGTACTTCCCAGGCTTAGCTTGGATATATCCTCAGCTAAATATCCAAGTTCATCACGTTCAAGTTCTACCTTCCATTCAACAACAGAATTCAATTTTGCCAGGTTTACTGCCATTTTAAGACAAGGATCACCTTTCTCCAGGTTGCAATGACACATTCGTCATTTCCTTCTAAAACCTCATCATTAGCTTACCTTCAGCATTCATATTTCTACCAACAGTCACGTTAAAGCAATCTAGGCCTCTTCTATCAAATATATCACAATTTCACCAGCCTCTACCCATTACTCAATTCCAAAACCGTTTTCACATTTTTGGTTTTTGCAATAGCAGCAACCCATTTCCAGCACCAAAATCTATTTTAGTTTACTGGGCTACTCAAGCAAATACCATGAAATGGGTTAAGTTAAACAATTGGTTCACACCCAAAGAAATGGATTAAATTTAAGAACATGCTTTTTGGGGGTACAAAAGCTTCAAACCACCACACCTTGTATGGAAAATCATATGATAATGCATCATAGCTGATTGACCACTAAACATTTGCTGAAAAAAATGATATGTATAAATATCAATGTTCACCTAAGAAAACTGCATTTGAAATCAAGGGTGCCTAAGGGGGTTAATGCAAGCCCCAACCAGGCAAGCCACACTTCAAGAAATAACTAATGTTCATTGATTTGCTGCATTGTGCTAGGGCTTACACTAAGCTCTTGGGATATGAAGATAAATTAGACATTTTATCTTTGCTCAAGTATGATGTAATCTTGAAGACTTGTCATTAAATTAATATGTTCTCTAGAAAGGCAGAAATACAGTGGAATGGAAATGGTTGTGGGTGGGTAGACTCTAAAAATATCATTTAGAATCAAACAATAGGACTTGGTATAATTGGTTAGTATGGATACTTATAAAATTATTGTTCAGAAAAAAATAGCATACTCAAGATTCTTGTCTTAGCTTTGTCATGAAAGATTGCATTTGAACTTAAGAGCTGTGTGAGGAAGCCATTTTCTGAACACCAGATGTATAAACACTTAGAGATAGGAGAGTTGATGGAACAGAACTTCCCTGAATGGGAAGAAATTGAAATAAGAGATGGAGATTTAAAATTGGTCCTCTTGAAACTTGGCTGAATGTAAACATAGCAGTACTTTCTCTTATTTAAAGAACCAAATCACTCCCACCAACAGGGCTAGGAGAAAAGGACAATTCCTGGACTAAGAACAGATGGTAAGTGCAGATTTGGGCCTATCTTTGGCTAAGGGAGCAACATATTGTGAAGGACCACCTACTTCATTACCTGGGAAGTCCCTGGATGGAAAACGGGTGTGTCAGTTTAAAATTATTTATGAATCCCAAAAAGAGAAAGATTATGTTTGTAAACTGACCTGTTCCTCTGGGTGTGATACCCATTGATTGTATTAAATTTAGTTGAGGGGACTTTGATTAAGATTACTGGATAAAATCAGTTTAGGGCTTCTGATTGGGAAATGTCATTAAGGCATAACTCTGCCCCCTTTCTGGGTCTGATATAAATGAAAACACAGAGAAAGACTGACTGAGATGGACACATTGAAAGAGAGAGCTCTTGTTATTTTTTATCTTATCTTGTGACAGAAAGAAGAGGCTTAAACAGTTGAAGCCCCAGGGAGAGATGGACCATTTGCCTAATAGCTGATAGCTGACCATGGGAAGAGAGCCAAAACTGATAAAGGAAGCCTTGAAAGACAAACCCTATGCCACTCAGCTGCAGAAATGGGGAAGATGTGCCCCCAGAACCTGAGAAAGAAAGCCAGAGGGGAAGGCTGAAACTTGGCAGAGATTGCCTGCCATCTTGCTTCAACACGTGACAGCTGACTTTGGTGACAAAATACCTCTTATGGTAGCTTGACTTGGATTTTCCACAGCCTTGGGTCTGTAAGCTTTTACCCCAAATAAATACTCTTTATAAAAACCAGCAGATTTCTGGTATTTTTCATTGGCACCCCTTTGACAGACTGATACAGTGGGTTAACATAGGTTCTAAAAAAATATTTACCAAATCAATCAATCAGTGGTGTCCATGGGTGCTTATAATAGATTGAATTCTGTACTCCAACATAGGCAGGTTCTAATCTTAATCTGCATCTCTGTGGGTGTGAGCCCATTGTAAATAGGACGTTTTGAATGTGTTATTTTTAGTTAAGGTGTGACCAGCTGAATGAGGGTGGTCTTAGTCCACATTACTGGAGGCCTTATAATGACATAAGTGGGAGAAGACCACAGAGAGAAGTCAGCGGAAACTGGAAGAGTAGAAAGAAGAGGGTATCGCCATGTGACTAGCGACAGAGATTCAAGACAAGGAACCCCAAGCATTGCTGAAAGCCAGCACCAGAATACTACAGACTCTGGGAGAAAGCAATACTTGCCAATATCTTGATTTTGGACTTCTTCTAGCCTCAAAACCATGAGCCAATAATGGCTTGTTTTTTTAAGCCAACCCATTTTGTGGCAAACTAAGACTGTGCCTTCAAGGAATCTGAGTCCTCTGAAAATGCATGCAGAATTTTGGGTGTATAGTTTTGTTACATTTGTCTACAAAGCAAGATTCATAGTGATTTTTAGATTTGTGAAATGGTCTTACATGAAATGGTTAAGAATCACTGTTTTACAGCAACTTCAGTTGCTTTTGCACATATTAAATACTGAATAAATGTGAAGGGATGATATTGGTGAGAGGTCATTTAAGGCAGTTATGAATATGAGTCAAGATACATTTAGAATAAGAAAGCTGGTCAGGAATCCTGAAAAAAAAGAAGGCTAAGCCCACAAGGATATGGATGAAACTTTCTTGGATCCCATGAAGAGAGAGACAGAAATAAAAGCTGTCAAAAAAGAATAATTGCAGAATTTACCTGGATCTCAAGGTTAGAAAGAGGAGAGGAACCAAGGTTTTATATTGTTTGGTTGTTTTTTTTAATATTATTAAGGAAGTGACAATAAGGTATGTGTATATACTGAATATAAACTACTTACTGGGAACACTGTGAGCTATTCTTTAAAGGA